>JAPMOR010092830.1:47924-127658 GCA_026543865.1 Argiope aurantia
AAGTATCAATTTTGGTTCCAGGACAATTTCGATGTATTTTTTGCTATTGAGGATGCCATCAATCACTTGAATTCGGCCCACACCATCTGCAGACATAAATGCCCAAATCATGGCATTTGTTGTTGTTTTTATAGTTGCCTCAATGCAATCAAGATGAAGCTCTTCACCTACTCTACGTCTCGCGTATTTTCTACCATCACTACCAAAGAGCGATATTTTAGTCTCATCGCTCCAAATTACTTGCTTTCATTGATTTTCTGACCATTTAATGTGTTCTTTTGCCCACTTAACTCGTTTTTTGAGTTGCTTTTGATTTAAATATGGTTTTTTCCTTGGAATTCTAGCTTGTAGTCCAAATCCTGATAACCTTCTTATTTTTGTTCTTGAACTTACTGCAATACTCGCTGCATTCATTTCACATCTAATGGCATCTGATGAAATTTTTCTATCTTGAAGGCATAGCCGTTTAATTTTTCTATCGGCAGTAGCAGTTGTGCATTTTTTTTCTGCCTAATTTGGCCTTATTTTCCACTGATTTCGTTTTTTCATAAGGTAAACAGAACTTTCGTGCACCAGAGCAAGTCACTGAACCACCAACTTGTCTTGCAATTTCAGCATTTTCTCTCAATACGACAATTCGGCTTCTTTTTGTAGATGTCCAATCAGTTCTTCTTGTTGGTGTTGTTTTTTAAAAATTAGTTTAATAAAAAAAAAGACTTAAAATATTCAAAAACAGCAATACTCTATTTAATTGTACTAGTATGCATCATTCTGCAAAATATTTCCACAACAATAACTCTTTTACCATCCAAATAACTTAAATTATAGTTACAGACATTTGATGGGTCCTCGGAACAGTGTTTGTGATTGTAATACAGATATAGTACAGATATTGAAATATTGTTTTTGTTATTAAATTTTGCATTGAATTACCTTCAATTTGATATCTAAACATTTGTATTTAAGTGAAAATTAATATATTCTACAAGCACACAAAGTTGGAAAACATGAAACTTTTAAAAAATGTCCACACTTTTGACCATCACTGTATATATGAAGATAATAGATATAACCTGAATAAATAAAAAATAATAATTATTAAAAACATATATATATATCTTGCATTGTTAAGGGCCAAATTTATAATATTCATAACAGCACTTTTATCCATGGTTTTTGAATTATTCCATTTCAACTACATAATTTTTTTTATACATAAATTTATCATCTCTATTGCATACTTTTCTGAAATCAAGCATCGATCATTGCATCTTTGTTGTATTGAATTTATCCTGTTGATTCAGGCTACCCTTTCTAATTTTAAATAAATTTATTTTATATTTCATATACATACAAAGTTTTTACAATTTGGGAAGAAACTTACTTGCAAAGAAACTAGTAATGGTGATCTTCCAAAAGTTTTCTCGCATACTCTTTGACAAAGGTTTATCTCCAACTACTTGCAAAAAATTATGGATCTTAGGTAAAGCAAAGAATGCTTTGCATGTCAGTGGTGTATGATAGTTATGAAATATTAACCTTTGGTATGAATTTAGCATTTTTACTGAATCAATCATGTGACGCTTGGCTTGTTTTTGATGATTAATCCCTAACATGCTATTAGCAGTAGCTGAAAAATTTGTGTTTTAGACACAGTTTTCTCAACCGACTGACACTGAAATGTTTTGACACAGAACTGCAATTGTAATCATAAAATCATGCACCAGATTTAATGCATTTAAGTCATTGCATTTTTCATTTATCACAGTGACATGCTTCTGAATGATAATTAACTCCTTGTTGTATTTAGTCCAAAATTTGATAGGATCTCCACTAAAGCTGTTAATCATGAATGTAATTTTAACCATTTAGCTCTCTTCATTTTGTAGTTATTGTGCTAGCTTCTATTTGAACAGACAGACTTCCTTTTATAGAAATAAATATAAATAGGTAACTTTTGATAGTAGAAAATTTGACAAAAGTCAACAAATTTGGTGTAAAGACCATATACCAAATATCCTCCAACTAGCTTAAAGCTTTTTGAATTTCCTTATTTGCAAACAGATAGCCATAATGCTAAAAATGTGTTTTTTGAACTCGAGGAAAATTCATCAAAATCTTGAGTTCAATTTTTTTTTTTTTTTTTTTTTTTTTTTTTTGATTACAGTAATTTATTTGTACATCATATATCAGAAAGTAAAGATTATAGTTATTATTTAAAATCAAAATTACATGGATAAAAAAATGTATTGAATCTGTATATTTATTCAAATAACCAAAATTAGTAATTGTATATTAATGAGAAAAAACAGACCAATTAACTAATTTCAGAAATACAAATTATTTGCATATGACAATTTTTTTATTATTTTATTAAAGTAGAAAAGTTTTTGAATGTGTCCGAATCATGTTGATCACTAATAAAATCTCTTTATAAAACTCTTTTAAACACTGGCAGTCAAGCATGAAATTATTCAGACTCTACCAGTCAAGTATGGAATTATTCAAGCTCTGCATTTCATTGCTTTAGAGTTTCAAAAGAATTTAAAATGTATTGACTAATCATTTCAAAGATTTTTTTCTCAAATAAATGCTTTTTTGTTGTTATTATTATTATCAATATGCATTTCCATTTCATCTGTGGCTTGTAGTATATTTAATCACTGTTGATGCTAAGAGATTATTGATGTTTTAAAGTCCTGTTGTTATAAAATTACACAATGTCTTATTGTTTTTAACACTTTATTGGACTTTTAAATTTTTGTATATTTTAATAAAATTTTTATATATATGCATTATTTTTAATATTCTGAATTATACTGTTTTGCAGTGAGGCAGCTTAATATTCACGATGAGCTCTGGGCACCACAGTAAAGGTATTGCCTTCAGAAGGAAAATGGTTCCTCGGGCATCTTCTGATGGTGACCATTTGTTGGCCACCAATGCCGATTCAGGGGATGATAAAGACTTCTCGGATGGGGATTTTAAAAGTGGCAAATCTGATGTGATGGATGCTTTGATACCTCATGCATTTCATAAGGAGTCAAAACCTGTGTCGTGGACCTTTGATGGAGATCAGAATGCTACTGATACAGACAGTCACAGATCTCTTTTAGAAGAACAAATAGTTATACCTGATACAAAAGAGACTATGTTATCCATCGCACTCCAAGTCTTTGTGCCTTTCCTCATTGCTGGATTTGGAACAGTTGGTGCTGGATTAGTTTTAGATGTTGTTCAGGTATAAAGCTTCTATATTGTTATTTGAAATCAGAAGTTATTCAGTGTAATCAGTGTACATATTATTATTTGTTTCAATTATTATGTATGTTTGTATTTATATGTTTAATATTTAGTCTTTATGTAGTGTTAAATATTTGAATTCAAACAATTTGTTCTTCTTTCCAGTCAATACTTCATTTGTTTTAATTATACTTCAAAATTTATTGGCTTTTAATATGCTATTTATGTTCTATTGGAATTTGATAATTGGCCAGTTTTAATGAAGCCATATGTAATGGTAAAATGTTTTTCTCTTTATTTCAATATAAAGTAGTAGCACAATGTAAATTCCATACTATTTAATGCACTTTATGTTATTTTTTTTATTTCAGTCCATATTAGATTCTTATAGACGAAAACATGCTGCTTTGTATTGCTGCCATATATTGGTGTAAATTTTCATATGTGTTTATCTTTGTGAGTTGGATAGTCATATTACATGTTAGTTTAGTGGTTTACAAAGAATATATCTTCGACATGTTATTGTTTGTAAAATGAATTTTAAGATTTATTTATATTATTAAATTGCAGAACTAAATCCTAATTGAAATCTTCATTTATTGCATATGACAGGTGCCTTATGTACAAAAAAGAGATTACTACAGAAAAAATGTCTGATGTACAATGAATTTGGATATACGGTGAGACAATAGGCTCGCTATGGATAAGAATGTTTTATTCCACTGGAAATACTCAGTAACAAAACCCAACTAAAGTATACATAAGAAAAGTATTTACAGTAAACTGCAACATATAAGCAACAAATTTCTATTAAACAACTGCTAGAATACAAAGTGCTCAGAGAGAACTCACTAGAGATCAATAAGCCAAAGAAAGGATTTGCTCAACTACTGATTGATTCAGCTTTTTGTTTTATATCTCAAGTGACAGATTATTGGATATCTAGAACAAACACTGTAATTGAATTCTAATGTAACTATTATGAAGATTCTTGAGTATTCTGGATTCTTCACTTTCGTTATCAAGAGTCATTGACCCATTATACATTTAGCTCTTATTAGAACTATTTGTAAAATTCTCTTTCTTGCCATGAAACTAACTGCATGGGGGGACATTATTATAAATTCATAACCATATTGACTTAAAAGTCATCAGTCATTTAAAATATCTTAGTTTCTATAAAATTTAAATTCTGTTTTATCTATAGAGAGTACTGTTTTTCACATTTTGATATTTTAAAAATAATTCTGGAAAGTAACTGACTAACTTTTTTAAATTGTATATGTTGTTTATATTTTATATCTATATAAAATTTTCAGCGTGACTAATTTTATAATTGTAATAAATTGCTTTCTTGTTGATTATAGGACAAAAAATAAATTAAAAAAACAAAAGTATGAAGTGAATAAATTTTTCCTAATAGACATGATGATATAACTGTTTATTTGATAAAATTTCTCTGAATAAATTGATATGATAAAGCACAATGTAACTTAAATGACAGAACCAATTTAAAAAGCAAGTTAAAACAATGACATATAAAAGAAATTTATTTGAAACATAAGCAAAAGTTAACTTTAAAAAAAAACAGATGAAGTAATTGATTTAATTTTGGAAATTGTATATTAGTGTCAGATTCAGCCAAACATAAATGTGAATAGTGATAAATATTTATAGTATGGTAAAATGCATCTAAAATATAGATTATACTGGTAATGTCAATGTAAAACCATTTTTAAGATATTAAAATGTTTTACAAATTTAATAATATATGATAAATGAATATTGAGAATCAAAGTTTTTAAAATGTAGAAATTTATAAAAAGTTTTAAAAATATATTCTTTTATTATAAATATTAATTAATATTTTTTCTTTCCTTTCTTTTAGCATTGGGAAGTTTTTAGGGTGGTGTCTGAAATATTTATATTAGTTCCTGCTTTATTAGGACTCAAGGGTAATCTAGAAATGACTCTAGCTTCTAGATTGTCAACACAAGTAGGTTTATTAAACTTTCTTTTCATAAGATGATTAATGAATTTCCTTTTTGAAATTGTCTTTAAGGTAAAATTTTCATGATTCTTCTTAGGCTAATTTAGGACATATGGATACTTTCAAAGAACAATGGAAACTTGCCACTGGCAACATGGCCTTAATACAGGTAATACTTAGTATATCTTTGAGCTTTATTTAATATACTATTATTTGAAAAAAGGAAAAAATCCATGAAATGGATTTCTATGAAATCAATCGTCTAATTATTTCTACAGCATTCTTTTTTCATTTAAATTTATTTGCCAAACAATATACTAATTTTTTTTTCAAACTTTTATTCTTATTTAGACTAAAAAATAAATTTCTGAGTAATTATATAAAAATTTTCTCTTACATATTTGGTTGTGGAGACATTGCCATTTGAAATCGGGATGGACTTTTGCTATCAACTATATTTAGAGAAACAAAAAGCAGTTTGTGTTAAATTTGTTCTAGTATCTTTTTTAGGATATTTTTATTTTCGAGTGATTCAAATGCTAGAACTTGAAATATTCATTTTAACCCATTCACTGCATTTTATGAGATCTCACTGAAAACTATGGTAAAATTAAGTGTTTATAAATTTCACTGGCAGTGGATAAGTTAAGAAAAGTTTTTAACAAATTTCTTTTCAAATTTCATTTTCTGTTATATATTGTATTGTATTGTTAATCTTGCTTTTTGTTTTTCTAAAAAAAAATCTACTCATTCTGGGATTTCAAAAGGCTTTTCCTTTCTTATGGAAAATATCATTAGTAAAATTTGTATGATAATTAATATATTTAAAACTGTCCACCTCTTTTCAAAAAATAATTAAGATCAGTACCTCATTATGGATTACAAATTTTTTTTGCTATAAAGCATATATGCTTTATAGCTATAAGGAATATGCTATAAAGCATATTCCTTAATTTTTCTATCAATTTATACTTGTTTTATTTATATTGAATAATTTTGCTGTGCTTATCACTTAATTACTTCAAATTTACTTTCCTTAGTGTCAAGCAATTGTTGTTGGATTCTTAGCTTCATTATTTGCAATGATAATGGACTGGATACCTGAAGGCCAGTTTAATGTTGAGCATGCTTTGCTTTTATGTGCTGCTAGTATAGTCACTGCATCTTTGGCCAGTTTTATTTTGGGTGAGTCCCTAACAAATACATGTAATATGAATTAAAAACATTTAAGATCGAAATTTATGACTAATTATCTGTATTTGAGGTTGATTTTACATGTTTTTTTGCATTAAAATAGTAATTTAAAATTGGATTATAAATGGTTTTGCTTAATGCAATTCCATTCTTACTGTATCTTTTTAACATTAATTGATTGTTAACAATGTCCAAGCCATGATAATGCTTAATAAAATTTGCTTTTTGTGGAATATTATTATATTTATTGAGTTTCTTTACTATTTTGCTGTCTCAGATAATCAGCATAAAAACCAAATTAATTATTTTGTTGAATTGGTTGTAGATTTTGAAACTGGAGATACAAATTTATGTGATAATTTCTGGAATGTAATGTTTTTAAATGTTACACCTAAGTATCAAAATAATTCCAATCTTTTTTTATTCACCAAAGTTCTACCAAAGATTTTCAACATCTTAAAAGCCCATGTAGTCAAAGTTCCTTGAATCAACTTATTCAACTGTGTATATTACTTTCAATAATTTTTTTCTCCTCAAGCAAGAAATTAAACTATCCTGTATATTGTTTCTATTACCATCATTGCTTTTTTTTCCATCTAATATAAAGTTATAGTAATAAATATCAATTGATAGGATTTTGTCACCAGCTTTGGATATTGTAATACTGTTTTGTGTAAACCCAATATTTTAAAATTTAATTCAAAAGAAAAATTAAAACAGTCTCCAACAAATGTCATTCAAATTATGCTAACAATGTGTATGCCTTTATGAATGCAGCCGTATTATGTCTCATAATAATAATTGAACTCTACAAATATCAGCGAATACATCATATAAAACATTGCAAAAGTTTATTACTATGTTATTTTTCTGTACAATCCAATGAGAATTCACTCATTGGATTGTAGCATTCTTAAATAGTTTAAACCTATTTAACATGCCAATAATTAATTTTTTTAACTCTAATTTCCTACTGAATATAAGTTTAACTGAGGAACTGGCTTGATTAATGAGACAAAATTGTCATCATACACCTCTCTCTGCTCATATAATTGATTGTGGAAAAACTGCAGCCATATCAAGAACTAACATCATTTCTTTTGATCCAAATATGCCTTTCCAAATAAATGAACAGAAAAGAGTTATCACTGAAAATTGCCTTTGCAATGACTATCAACACTACCAAAATGACAAGAGAAAATGCTTCAAAAAGCTGGATTGTATTTGCAAAATACTGAATTTATTCTTGGACAACTCTATTCAGCTATTTCAAAAATAAATTAATCACTTATTTAAATTAATCATTTAATTAAACAAATAAATTAATCAGTATTTTTGTTTCAATCACTGGGAAGACGAACAAGAATGCAAGATGATTGCATTCTGATAATAAATGTTGTGCTTTAAGAAGTATTGTAAATACATTCATATAAGAAAATTTTTTACTATTTTGTCTGCGTATTACTGAGCATTTAATATCAACATCCCAACAAAAGACGAAATCATTTTTAAGAGGAAGGTTAATATTGAATGACGAAAATTTTCACATGGATATAGTGGTTGAATGTCCTTAAGAAGTTAAATTACATTGATTCTACAATGATTTTCTCTGGAATAGGATTATCAGTTGACATTTTTGCTGTTAATAGTTTTAAAGTTATTATTAGTTCACATTTTGCAATATTATTAATCATTAATAATTTCTGATATTATCCATTGCTGTTAATGCTTTATTATTCACATTACTAATCATTTTACAATCCATAGTTTAGCCTATAAGGAAGATTAAAAGAAGTAATAGGATACTTAGGTAAAAACTAATATAGAATGAAAACTTTTTTTAATTTAAGAAAAGTTTGTGTCAAGAAAAATAAAACTGGATATTAGTGCTTAAATGTTGAAATATGAATAGTGTAGGATTTTCTGGCCAATAGTTTAAAAAATATCATGTAGAATAAACTAGTTAAACATTTATTTGAAACATATCTAAAGAAAAATTGATTGATTCAATCTTTATAATCTGAAGTTTAATGAGCTTCATTTGAATAATAATTATAATATATTGATGTTTTATTATTATTATTTATATCCAAAAGAAGTGGTGGAGGGGACTGAATCCATAGCTGTAATTTCTGTACATTGTTGAAAGGTAAAGAGTTAGTGTCTTTATAGGAAAATGTTTGGCATTTCCATCTGATTTATATTCAAAATATAAATTTTATGCAGAAAACAGAAAACATAATATTTTCTTAAAATCCAAACCATTGTATACCAAAAATTTGTTGAAATCTGCTAAACTTTTATCCTTTCATAATGCCATTGGATTGCCAACTCACCAATACCAAAAAGCAAAATAGCTTCTAAAGTAAAGAATGCATTGAAGTGGTCAAAGGTTAATTGCCTAGAATTTAAATAAATTTTCATGTTTATCTGCAAATTTTTAATGTCTTTTTTTTTTATTTCTTGATTTTATAAATTGAGTTTACTTATTTACCATATTATATATTTTGCAACCACTTGACTTTTTGGCAGTAGCAACTTCTCATCCATTTGTAGATGTTGGGATACTGATATGGAATTACTTTTTGCATTTTGAGTATAAATGAGTAAAGCAATGCATTTGTTTTACGTTTTAATGCAATTTGTTGTAAATGATTTATATAATGTAAATTGGATGATTTCAAATAGCTTTTTAAATGATTGTAAACATTTGTTACCTCACACTTTTCTACTGCTTTTGACTTTTATTTTCCTGTTTTTCTATCATATTTTCCTATATCTTTGATTCATTTTTCATTCTTAATTTATAATGGAAAAATAATTTAAGTGTTTATTCTCTCTAGATGTGTGATGATCAGAATGCTATACCCTTTATTAATTTTTCATTCCTTATTAGTTGTGGAAAAGTAATTTATTATTTATTTTTTCAGGATGTGTGATGGTGTTAGTGGTCATATGTTCAAGAAAGTGTCATATAAATCCTGACAATGTGGCTACTCCTATTGCTGCATCTTTAGGGGATCTTACTACGTTATCGCTTCTAGCGGGAATCTGTAATGTTTTATTTAGGAAGCTAGGTAAGAAATATAAGATAATTAGTTGTTTTAATATTTATTATTTACACTTGGACATATTTTAAAAATATTTAATCATTATGTTAAATTCAATAATTCAAAAGTTTAATTGTGTTTTTAATTATTTTTGTGGAGAAGAAAATTTATATATTTATAAATGTATCTGAATAGTTCGAAAAATGAAAGGTTTTTATTACAAATAAATAAAATTTGTCTGGAGAAAAGGAGTAAAAAAACAGGCAATAAAAGAATAGATTTTGTAGTTTAATTTAACCTATAATTTTTTAACTTTTTTCTTTCCAAATTGTTGTATTCTTAGTAAGTTTTTTTTTTTTGTCTGTATCTTGAAGTAAGAAACAATTGATGCAAAATAGTTGTTTTTTAAGAAATGTATATCTTATAATTAATAAGCATTTCTATTTTAAAATAGTTTGTTCACTGGTTAAAAAATGTATTTTTTGGTAATTGTAATTTAATATTTTTCCTCAAGAACGGTTACATATTTTTATCACTATTTCTATCTTGCTGCATATTTTTAATTTTATTGTAACTTAAATTACCAAAATTTTCATTTGGAACAATTATATGAATATTAAAAACATACAACATGGTTTTAAAACTATTAGCAATTCCAAAAAGTTTCTGTTTATTTCATATCTTTTTCTCTCAGATGATTTAGATATATATTTTTAAACATGTTAAAGCACTCTCGGACATTTGTAATTGATTACAAAACATATTTTCACTGTAAACACATTTTTAAACTGCTACATTTATTTCTTTTTTTTTTTTTTTTTTTTTTGTCTTTTGACTAATATTTTTAGCAGGAGAACTTCTGTCTGAAATGCAGTCTAATTTTTTTACATTATTTTTTTTTTCATATTTGTTGGTGGTAATTATATTATGTTAAAATTGTTTATGCATATTACTTTTTTCGAAATTCAATTATTTTCTATTACTCATTTAATTTTAATTCAATTAAAGTTAAATGTTTATTTAATGATACAACTTTTTAAATAAAGAATTGGCTAGAATGTTCATTGATGTTTTGGACTTTATTTATTAGTTTAAAAATTAAATACAATTATTTGTATATTTATTAGTTTAAAAATCAGATTGAATTATTTGTGTGTGTGTGCTTTGTTCTAAATATTTTATTCAAATGAGCTCTTGCTATTTTTACAAATAATAATCATAGCTGATATTATTTGTTACATTTTTTTTCATTTGTTGCATTTCAACTTTGCTTATGCACAGAAAGTTTTAATAAATATATCAACTATTGTACTTTTTTTTTTCAGTTCGTGACACAATTTTTTTTATTCAATTAATTCATTTTATTAAACTTAATTCAAGAAATGCTGTAAAAATTGTTTTACTTTTTTCTACATATAGTGTAACAGATATGCAAAAAGCATTTGTAAATTTGCTTATAATATTTTTTTTTCAATTTTATATTTAAAATCATAAGCATTTACATAGAATACAGCAAAATTTTTTAGTTTAAAATTAAATTTCTTTCTTCCATTTTTGTTTACCCTCAAAAAAAGCATGGGAAGTAAATGATTAGTAGGTAAATAGTTTTGATTATTTTCTCCTTTGTTTTAAAACCCATTAGATATATTTTTTTATTTGTACATTTGCATTCTTCACTATATATATTAATAAAGGTATTTTGATTATTCCAAATTTTTAAAATTTTTTATTCTTTGTTATATTTAATTTTAATGAAATGCTAATTCATTAAAATTAAATTACATTTTTGTTTTCAGATTCACCACGTTTTGCTATATCTGTTATATCACTTTTTATGTTGCTTCTTCCCTTCTGGATTATTGTGGCTCGACGTAATAAATATACACGTGAAGTTTTACATTCAGGTTGGACACCTGTTATTTCAGCTATGCTTATATCAAGGTACAGTGGTGTGTAAATATATAGCTCTCATTAATTGGTTTTAATAATAATTATAATTTTTTAAGGGAAATAAATTCCTAAGCTAATTTTTTTTCAGTCTTTAACATGTTTTTACTATATAAAATTTTTGAATATATTTCTTTTATTCAATTATTCTTTTCTGAGTATTTAACTTAAAGTATACACTTCATTAAGATTATTTTATAAATTTTCAGAAAATTAAATTATTTCATTTGATTTTTATAAATTTTTGCCCCATTTTCAAACATTTTTATAATTTTCTCCTATTAGTAATATAAATTAATAAGTTTTATGCATATTATATAAAAAGATGAATTTCTTATTATCTTGCTATGAATTGAATTAGATTTTTATTTGTTTAATTAAAAAAAACTTTAAGTCATTAATTAAATGGATGACTCTTTCTCAATATTTTTTATAGTATTTGCTTAAATTTTCTTTCCAGATCCACTTTTGATTATTCTTTATAATATTAGTATTCAGTAATTGGAAAATTAATTAAAATGTTTATTTATTTTTTATTTAGCTTTGGTGGTTGTATTTTAGATTTTGCTGTTGACAGATTTTATGGCATTGCTGTTTTTCAACCTGTAATAAATGGTAAGTTTGACAGCTTTCATTTCTCATATATATTGAGATACGCCTGAGTTCATTTTATGATTATAATAAATTTACATTTTTATAAACTTCTAAGTCAGAAATTCTCACTCCACTATTCATGTATTTCTGAAAGCATACATTGGATCATTAGGGATTATGTAAAAGTAGCACTGGCAATAATGAAGCAAACACAAAATATTATATTTTAGATTTTAAAATGAAGCAAAAAATAGTTAATAATACACTTAAAAGGACTAAAATTGTCATTCAGGCAATATTTTCCTCTATAAAGTTTTGCAGGTAACTGGATTTTAATTCCTTTCAAGTTAACCTTTCTTGAAGTAACCAAAAGAATTATACATTCTAGAAGATGTGAAATTGATTGAACATTTACATTTATATGTTTATATACGAGTTATTATATGATCTGAAAGCTATTAAATTGATTTTTTCTTAAGAGCTAATGTTTTACCTTCTTGTTATCATCTTTCCTTTAAACTCTGATTGTTACATATCTTGTTAATGTTTTTTTTCCACGGTAAGGAAGGAAAAAAAATTGGGGAGGGGGGGATTAACTTAAAATCAAAAACAGCAAAAATGAAAATCAAGAATAATAATGTTTAGTTAATTCTTTAATAAGTGATTTATAATTATTCACCTCATCCTTTATAGAGATAAAAAAAATGTAAATTGAATTTAACAAAATCTCATTTCCTTCTATCTCTTATTTCTTTAAAAAAGAGTAGAGTGTTTTGTATATAGAATAAATAACTGGTAAAGGCGTGAATTCAAGGACTGAGTTCATATTTAGTGATGAGGACAAATAGAAGATTATGATGATTCAAAATCTTCCTTAATTATTATTCAAAATGATATAATTTTTTTTTAATGCAAGAAAAGCTTATAGTTTACCAGTATTAATAGCTTATATATTTAATGCTATCAATGCAATTATTTAACAATTTCTTGTATTGGGCGAATTTAATGCAGTTAATTTTTAATGCATTATATTGAAAATTTAATGTAACTAATTTTTATTATAGTTTGAAAAAGGATAAATTTAATCTGTCCTTTTGATGTGAATTTAGAAATTTCCAATTACAAAACTCTGATATGGTGAAGTTTTCCTTGTAGTTGATAAGCAATTGGATAATATCTAGCTATTAAATAGTTTACATGATTTATTAAATGTTGTAAATGTCTTGTATTTATTAAATGTTATATTTGACTTTTATTCATTACTGCTATAGTATATGTCCTTTGCAATTGATAGTAATTAGTACTATCTTCCCTGTGTTTGTTCTTTAATATGGTATCATAGATTTTATACATATTTCTAATCCTAATCACAAGAATTTTGACTTTGAATTATTTCAAATTTTCAGATTTCATTCATTTTTATCAAATATTAATAGTCTTTAATTAATTATGCATATTTATTGCAATTTATTTGTTAAACTGTTTTGATATGGGGAAAAAATTATAATTTATTAATGCTTTCATTCTTGAAACATTGTTGCTGAAATTTCATCTTTTTTTTACACATTATTTAATTATTTAAATTATACTTTTATAAGTAATATAAATCGTATGGTCTTTTGAACTATTAAACATTTTGATGTAGAAAAATGCTTTAAAACACTAATAATAAATTATGAATTTTGTATCAAAATTTATTAGATTTTAATAAAGAAAGGAAGTGTAAATTCTTTATTAAATTTGAAAAATGTTTTTTAAACTTGTATTTTATACATAATTTCCATTTTATTTGTATGTAAATATTTTTATATGCAGGTGTTGGGGGTAATTTAGTAGCTGTTCAAGCTAGTCGTATTTCAACATATTTACATCAGAGATCAAAATTGGGAGTTTTACCACCAGATGATGCTGATCTGTGCAAAGATCCTATATCAGCGTTCTTTGGAAAAAGTAATTTAATTCATGCTGTTATTTTGATGATTTAATTCAGTAATTAATATTGCAAAAGTTCTATAATGGAAGTAATGCTTTAAAATATTTTATTTTATTATTTTATTGACATATCCACTCCATTCATTTTATTGACATATCCACTCCCTTTCTCGATCCTTACATCACTCCACACTATATTTTTTTCATTCAAAACAATATTGCAGATAATTTCTTAAATTCACCTTCATTACCTTTGTCGTTTTTTTATCACTGCATCTAATGTTTCATATTTTTATTTTTATTTTTACTTCTGACTTGGCCTTTACTAAAAAGAACAATATATGAGACACTAGATGCACTACTTCTCAACTGAAATGAAATGTTACTAAGAGATCAGATGAGCAGGATTTTTGCCTTATGATGGGAATCCTGTGTGTGACCAAAAATATTTTGGCAAATACTAAATTGTGGTTTGCAGCATTCTCCTAATGACCATGCGGTGATTTATTACAGACCAAGCCCTTTTCTCCATAGCAAATCGGACAGAATAGTAAGAAAATTTGTGTAATATTGTGTATCAATTTTCATAGTCTCTTTGAATTTTCTCTCTTTCACTATCTGATTTTGAATAACCCAATCAGTATGCACAATCCCTTTGAAATGGAATATTAAATACCAATCAGTGTGCATAGTCCCTTTGGCATCAATTGTCTGATCTTTAGATACACAATTAATATTCACAGTCCCTTTGAAACTGATTGCTTGCCTAACTGATTGTTTACCCAATCAGTATGCATAGTCCCTTTGAAATCACGTATCTGCCCATCAGGTATCCAATTAGTGTGCACAGTCTTTTTAAAATAAACTGTCCGACCTCAGGTACCCAATCAGTACACAGAGTCATTTTCAAGTCATTGATCAAATACCAATCAATGTGCACAATTCCTTTGAAATCATGAAATTTAAATTTTTTCAACCAAGTTCTTGTCAGTCTCTTCTTGACCTTTTCTAGCATTCCAGAACAATCAAAAGTTTGGGTTCTCAACAAGCATTTATTTCTATACATTTGTTGCAACAGTGAATAAATTTTATGTGGTATATCCCAAGTTTTAAAGATGCTTAATCTGAACAAGTTGTTCTCAGTACAGCATTCATTAATGAATTGATTCTACGATTACAATGGAATTGAGTGATATGTAAATTGAAATTTGAGCACATAGTGGAGAAGGATATGCAATCCAACTTTGTGTCATTATTCATTTTATGCTTATTGTTTTACTATGACATAGATAGTCTGATTATTTTTTATCCACACCCCTTAATTATATAGCTTCTCCAATTTTTTTCTCCATAACTAAGTTTTAATTATATTAAAATTTTAAAATATGTAATATTATTTAAAAAATTAAACAATATAAATTAAATAGTTGTGTTATCTTATTTGAAATATAATAATATATTCTTCAGTTTGCAATATGATGAATAATAATATAATAGATAAAATTGCATTGCTATATTTTAAGATTTATTGACAAATGATAATAAGTTTAAAATGTTTCAAAGAATAGATGAATGTTACTTCTTAAATGTTCTCTGTTTCATGTATAACCGATTTTCTTTATTAGGTATTCATGCAACTACAGCCAGAGTTTTACTACTGATGGTAATACCAGGCCATTTAGTTTTTACATACGGCATAAGATTTGTTAATGCTGGTCATACCTCGGTCACTGCTATGTTTTTAATGTTTTATTTACTAGCTGCAGTAATACAGGTAATTGATCTTGTCTCTTCATTTATAATTATTTATTTTCATTATCATTGTTATATTGTTTTAAATATTATGTGCTTTGAATCGCTTCATTTTTAGATTATTTTATGGAAAAAAAATCTGTATATTTTGCAAAAGCAAACATATTTTAATTTATATGAACTGTAACCTTTGACCAGTTTTAACAAAATAATTATTGAAAATAAAAAATATATATTTATTGTAAAAAATATATATGTATCGCATCCCCTGCCATCTATTTCTGTGTGCATTATCATAATTATTCATATAGTAGTTTAACAATATATATAAATTTCAAATTTTTCTTACATGAATTTAATGTGATATATCAATTTGTACTGGATTGCAGACTATTATGTAGCATTTCATTTGTTTCTGTTAAAGAATGTAATTAGTGATAACTTATTGCTTTTTTATACCTTTTAGAATTAATAATAGATATTTTTATTTTCGAAGTTATATTTTATTATAATAATTCAATTCAAATCTTTAAGAATTTTTGCATTTATTTTTATTTTTCCTTTATTTTTTGTAATAAAAAGGAATGCATTTTTCAAAAAAAAGAGTCTGCTTCTTTCTATGTATTCTCTTATTTT
Source organism: Argiope aurantia (assembly GCA_026543865.1). Lineage (NCBI taxonomy): Eukaryota > Metazoa > Arthropoda > Arachnida > Araneae > Araneidae > Argiope > Argiope aurantia. The sequence continues at coordinate 64,263 of JAPMOR010092830.1, forward strand.
AATCAATATTGTTCCCCCTTTTCCACATATTCACACATCTTTGCGTTTTGAATGCATGTTTCTGTATGCATTTTTAAAATTTGGAATTGGCATTCTTTTTACTATATTTTCTGTGTTTTTCATTGATTTTTAGGATTATTTAAGTAACTGAATTTTATATTTTAAAAATATTTAGCATTAGAGGATGGAAAAAAAATTCTTAAAAAATATTCTTAAGTATATGCTTAAAAAGGACAAAAAAAGTATTTTATATCCTTATTTATTTATTTATTTACTTTGAAATCAGCCATTGTAATATTTTAAATATGCATTATGTTAATCTTTGACACTTTTGCCACAGTGCATATTTTTTATGCTTTCACATAGTGCTTAATTCTTCAAATTTAGGCTTTGTATAAATTTAAAACAAATTATGAAATAATTCTTAAATAATAAAATTTGATTTTTTTTTTTTCATTAGAAACTTTATATATTTACTTTGTTAAATATCTTGATGAATTTTTCGATTAATATGCATTATTTCACAAAATTTTCTATTATTAAATTATTATGAAATTATGTACTTATTGATTTCTTCTGTAAGCATCCATGTTCACTTTTTAACAAAAGTTAAATATATCTAAATAGGCCCTTTAATTTTTTCTGTTGTATTTCAGGTTCTAAAGTTTTAATTTAGAAAAATCGTTTAGTAAGAGAGAATATCTATTATAATTATTTATTCAATAATTAAGTTGTAATTGAAGTTTGGTATGGGTTAGAAAAAGAAAAGAATTTGTGCTTATTTCACAGCTTCTAAAAGCTTTTTTTCCCTTGTTTTTTTTTTTTTTTCTCCCTTCAAAGCCTTTTTTTTTTTAATTTAGTCTTTTAAATACCATTTAAAAAATCTAATTATGACCCCAAAATTGAGCAAAAAAATGACTTATTAATTAATGACAATTAAAAGAAAGCAATTTTCAAAATGTCATTTAACTGGAATGTTTCAAATAAGGATGATTTTCTTATTTGTTTTTGATTACAAAATATTCAAAAGTTCAAAAAGAACAAGAAATATGCATTTATAAAATTGTTAGAGCTGCAAGTAATATGCGTCTTGGCTTTTTAAAAATCATTAGTAATAATAAAAGAAAATGTAGGTGTTGACACTGTATAAGCCAGACCTTTTGACTTAAAGAAACCAAACTTAATACTTTGAAATATGAAAATGTACATTTTTGGAAGCCTTAATTATAAATTTAATTACAGTTTAAATAGGTCTTTGTTGTTTTTCCATGGAAATTTTCAAATATTATTCAAAAATTGATTTTTACATCAATTTAAAATTTAAAAAGTCACCTTTTCAAAGATGCTAATTTAGTTACATAAATTTTTCCTGAGTCTTAGCAATTATTTTTATAAAGTTTTGCATAGTTTTAAATTTTATTTTTACAATGAAATCAAATCATTTTTATTGTTTCATCAAATATTTAATTGTATGATTTTCTTACTTTAAAAAATTCTGCCTTTTATATGAAGAAAGACTAACTAGACATTATATTACTGTAGAAAATAACATGAGGTTTGAAATAGATTACCCGGACTCTTAAATTTTAAAGACATTATGATGTCATGAGACTCGACTCCATTATGATGATTCCCGTACACAATAAATAGAATAAGTGTAAGGTTATTGAAATAATGGCTTTAATGTCTGTAACAATTTGATCATCAAAAATATTTTGTTCGGGTGATCATGATCATCAAGTTATGCATAAAAGAATGGAAATTAAGCAATATCAATATTCTTGGCAAATAGGTAGTTGCCATAGACAGCTAGTAAAAATTTTTATTTAAATTTCATTGCAGGTAGCCATTCTGTTATATGCTGCTCACGTCATGGTCCATTGGATGTGGGTGAAACATATTGATCCAGATAATTCAGCTATTCCATACCTTACAGCCTTAGGGGACTTGCTTGGTACAGCTTTACTTGCACTGGCATTCATGATTTTATACGAAGTTGGCGATAAAGATTTTGATGTTGGCGAATAAACTAAACTATATGTATGTTGCATTAATAGAGTTGGATAAAATGTGATAAAAAAATTGGGGACTTTCATTTTAGCTTGCAAATCTCAATATTGTGTAATTCATAAATTAGGGAAAAAGGTTTTATTTTGAATTTTTTTTTACATAAATATTTATTCAAGGATTGAAATATTGTTTTATTTTTTAGTATTTTTATTTTGTCTTAATTAGTTTCATTTGTGTGTTACAAAGGAGTGTTAATTTTTTTTAATTTTTGTGATCAAAATAAATTTTTAATTTTATAAAAGCTTAAATTATATAAATTACTACAATTTTTGTTTAGTGTTTCCAGTATTCTATTTTTTTTTTTTAAATCTCTGAGTGTAATATTAATCAAAATATGTTAGATAAAGACCTATTTTTGTGAAAATTTTAAAATATATATAATGAGCATCTTTTGTGTTTTGCTATGTTTTTTTTTCTATCTAAAAATTTATATAAAAACTGTTGACTATATGTATAAAAAAACTTTAATGAAAATGGTTTAGAATTTATAAAAAAATGACTTTGAACATTTTATAGAGAATATAATGAGGTCAATAAGATTTTGCATTTTGCTTATCATATTAAGATTTTTAATTAAGAATAATCTTTAGCAATTTTTATTATTATTAAATAAGACTCTTGGAATTTATTTCATATTATAATATTTTTTAATGGTTGCACAAATTTTCAGCATAATATTACTAAAATGGAAATTTTATGTATGTATTTTTTACTTAACAGTTTATATTTAATGTTGCCTTTAAAAAATATATGACTTTTTTTTGAAGTTACAGTATGATATTAATTTTTTTTTATTATTCACACAAATATATATTCAGTTAAACCTTTATATAATGACGGAATTCTTATCTTTCAAACATAAGTTTAAAATGTTTGAAAAACTTAATAGTTAATAATTGTTTTTTTTCTAATTATGTCATTTATTTTTCTAAATATTGCATATATTTCAATATTTACATCAGATCTCTTTGTGTTGTATATTCTTTGTCAAAACTGGCCATTTTCCTTTTTTAAGAAAAGCTATAACTTAATTAATGTTATGCCATTATATTCAGTTTCAATGTTAATATTTGAAATAATTGCACCTTAGTCATAAAGTTGTTATGTCATTTTTTTTCTTGTGATGTTTATTAATTTTTTTCCTATAAATTTAATGGTGTTTTTGTAAAAATATTTATGCATTTTATCAGCATTATGTGTGCAAGGTTCCTATCAATTATTATTTGCAAGCAAGATTTTTTTAAAATACTAAAGCATGATAGAACTTTTTCATTTCATTATGCTTTATTATTGTGAATATATATTCTGTGTATTTCATAGAAATTATATCTTTTATGAAAGATATTGGGTATTAATGGTTGTTAAAAGCAAATTAACTAATTTAGAAAGTCTTGCATTTTGTTGCCTATTTGCCTAAAGACAGAGTGAATGAAATCTTCATGAAGTTTTAAATGACACTTACCCATTATTTTTTCAGATCTTAAAGCTCTCTGTATTTAACTCTCCAAACAACTAATTATTTTGATCTCATAAATTCGAGTTTCAAGCAGTGAGTTATTTGAAAAGTATAAATCATGTTTCTTTTTACGTGATTTGGAAACTTGGTGATTTTTTTTAATTATTTAGTAAATGTATAGTTAGCTACTTTTGTGTTGAATAAAAAGAAGCAAAAAGGCCAATTTGGCCATTAGAGAGCTAAGATTTCAAAACTTGTGTTCACAGATTTTTCTCTGTGCTTTTTAAATTTCAAAATTTATATTTCTTTTTCGTTTGTTTCTACAATGATTAATGTGAATTATGATGGATAGAATTGATATGACACTTTATTCAATAATTATTTATTTAGTCTAAAAATCATTGGCTTAATGTCCAACAATATTATCTAAAAGAAATGGAAAAAATTCAAACCTCTAGTTCAAAACAATGCTGTGTGATAATGTTTTAAATTTGATTTGTCTACTTGCTTCATATTCCTTGTTTTCGTCATTAAATGCATTCTTTGCATTGTGGAATATACAGAAAAAGTACCAATTTTCAAATGTATTGTAAAAGCAAAATTGAAGATGCTTGACGTTTTAAATTAATTAATCTTAAAATAAAAGGTGTTTTTTTTTCCATAATGTTGGTAAAAGTTTCCAAAAAAAAGATTTGATGGGAAAAAAAATTAGTTTAAATTTTATTGTAATAATATAAATTGTGTTTAAAATTAATTTTGAAAAATATATTATAAAAAGAAATTGTTTTGAAACAAAACTGGATTCAATGAAAAACTTTTTTTTTAATGTTTAGATGAGAGAAAATTATTTGATAATATACTTCGATATTATGGAGAAAAAATGTCATCTTGATTAATTTTTAATTAGTTTGAAATCTAAGTTAAATTTTGAAAACCCCTTTGTGCATACCTTACTACGTGTCAGAATTGGTAATTCTGGATCTAGCCATCCGACTAGAGTATTGCATACTGTATATTATAATTTTTTTGTCATTTAATGTACTGAAAGTACATTAACCTCTAAACTCTATCATGTTAAAAATTGAATTCACAGTTTATACTAGAAAGAAAAAGTTCTGTTTTATTAGGCAATTAAAATTCAATTTCTGTGATTGGAATAATAGCTAATCATGAAGATATCTCTTTTTCATGTTGTAAAACATTGATTCTTTTTTTTTTTTTTTTTACATGCAGTACATTATCTCAATCGCAATTTTTTGGATAAGTTTGTGGTGTGACATTAAGCCTGAAAAGTTATTTCGCCATTGTCACAGAAGCATCTTCATATCTCATAATTGTGTTTTGCAATTTGTCCATGTTTCCAACAATTTTTTTTTCCTGCTTATGATAGATTAATTATAAAATTTATGAATTAACTTGATATATAATCATTTTTCACTGGGGCATTAAAAATGTTGAATAATTCTTTGAATTTTTGTTTAGTTGTTTTATAGTTAGATTTTTAGTTAAATTGTTTTGTTTTTTTATTTCATTCTAAGTGCCATGATTAAATGTCTTTAGCCAAGAACACTCATTTGTAGTAAATATTCTATATTATTCTGTAAAATAAAATGTGATTACAGTAATATTTTTAAAGAAGAATGTCATGAATGAATAGATAAAAAGAGAATAAATAATAATTTCTCTAAACTCCATTGTTTGTGTAAAGTTGCCCCATGCTATTTTTGTATGCCATGTTTTCTTTAAATGATAAATTTTCATCAATTGGTTTATTGTATTAGAAAGTTTATATAATGTATAATATAAATCTCTACCTGTATATATGTAAAATATGTAGTGTAAATTGTACAGTTTTTTATAAAAAGAAATTAATGTGATATAGTGAGTATTAACAAATTAATTTATTATTTAAAAATCATAATTAAATTAAGTATTTTTTTTTTCCTTTTTATCATTGGTGTATTTTTATAAAAAGTGATTTTTTCCCCCTTTATCACTGATATATTTTTATAAAAGATGATCTCAAAAGTATTTTTCCTTATTATAAAGCTTAAAATATTGTTATTTGTTGTTATTATTATTGTTGTTGTTGTTAAAAATGGAACTATTTGATTTCTTTTTTAGAGGTTTTTTTTTCCCTCTTATAAATTAAAAAAACCCAATAAAATATTTTTAATTATTTTTTCTATAGTTTATAACTTTGAAAATTTATATGTTATTTATGAATTATTTAATTATTAATGTATTTAAAATGATCTAACTGATTTTTGAATTATTTCAGCTATATATTGTTCTCTTTGAGGTGTAATAAATAATATTTGTGCAAAAGTAATGTCCTTGTCATATTAGCAATATAATTTGAAAAAAAGAGCACAATAATAAGTAAATTAAGATTTGTACAAATAATATCTGAAAAGTAATACAAATATAACTTAAAATGCTTTGAAAAAATTAGTCAACTGTAAACTGAAATTATAATCTCTAAAGTTTGTTTCTGTTTACAGTTGTGACTATTTTTCTTACATAATGATTTTTTTTAATTCAGCTGTAATAATAACATTTTTATTTTATTTTTTACTATCAAATATTTATAAATGCATATCAAATGTTTTTAAGTAATATCAGTTGGTACATGTTATTTAGTTTTATAATAAATTATAAATAATATATAAAATTTCACAAAACTATATTACAATTTATGTTCAAAAATCTTTCATAGTTATTTTGAATAAATAATTCCATAAAAGTTCAATTTTATTTCAATAAAAGTTGTTTAAATATCAATCAATATTATATATATCTGAAATTTTCTGTTACTCTTCAGTATGAGCTATTTTTAATTATGATTGAAATCATTACGTAAGCTCATATGTTAGTTAAATATGTTAAAACTGTATGAATTATTTATTTATGTATATACGTGTGTATTTTATGAATTATTTCTTTAGATTTTAGATGATGCATGATTTCTATGAAACTCTTTATAATAAAGAACAAAATGTTGGAAATCAAGTACTATGGCATAAAATAAAAGATAATATATTTTATAACCCTTTTTAAAATTTCAAAGCCAATCCATGCCATATTAAGAGTTTTTAATTTATTTTTAGTATTTTGAAAAATTATAATTGTTGTTTCTTATGTATCTAAGGTAGCTTCTTCAGATTTCTCTTGGAGGGATTAAGTTAATTTTAATCATTCTAAAACATATATAAAAAAAGTTTTTAATAGTTTTTTTTTAAAATACTTATAGCCTTTATCTTAATAGCTTTACTTTCTTTTTCCTTCTAAAATTATTTCTTTTGTACTAACTTCTGATCTTAATGAAATAATATTATTTATCTTTAAAAAACCAAACCAGTTTTTTTATAATTATAAAACTAATTATGATCAAGCATTACTGAATATATTTTGCTATTTGAAATCCTAAAATATGTATGCAATTCATCCTTCTACAGTTTTTTTTATAGGAAATCTTTTGTGGCTTTTCAAACATATTACTATTTGGAAGGGGAAAAAAAAAAGATTCTTCAAAAATTGCAATAAATTAATAAAATTTAGTTTTTATTTTGTTATATAATTGTATACAAAATGTGATAAATTTTTACATAAACAAGAAATTTCATATTTTCTGCTTTTGGCTGCTTTATAAATTTATTTTTTGTATTCTATATTTGTCTTTTAATTTTTTTGCAGGGAAAAATTGATTTAAAATCATTTAATTTCAGATGTTATATAGATATTTTATTTGTAAAAATATTATTAGAACCGACTCGTTTCTGCTTTCTCGCTTGAGCTCAATATACGAGTAGCCAAATGTGCACATACAATAACCTTTAGCTGTTGGTTCTGTAATTTAAAAATTTTATTCATATAAATATGAATAAAAAATCTATCCAAATAAAAGCATTTTTACGATTAAAAATTAGTGCATCCTTAATGGATTATTTAGAATTAAAGATCAAAATTTATATTATTTAATTATGTTTGAAAAAAACTTTTACTCCAAAATGAAATATTTACATGTTGTAAACATTGAATAATAATACATAAAGGTAAATATTGTTTTGTTATTGATGTAACCAGTTTCAATATGTCGGATTTTATTAATTTCAGTCAGGTTCAAATTTTAAGTGTGTGCTTATAGTTATTTTTAATTAATATAATGACTGAAAATCAATTTTCAAAATATATGATATGTTGAAACTGTTAAGTATTTTATGTGAAAAAAAAATTATAATCTTCTTTACACACAAATTGCCTATGCTATCTTTTTTTTTTTTAGATTTTAATACCTGATATATCTAAATTTTTTTTTTAATTAAAACATATTGGAGATTATGATAAACCTATTCATTTCATCATTAACCCCAGAACCTTAATTTACGCAAACCATTTTGGTCGCCATAGTATGTATCAATTTAAAATGGGTACCTTAAGCAGATATATACTATTAGAAGTTGCTTGTCCAGAGATGGAAGACACTTTTGGTATTTTTAAACTCGATTTATTTCACTTTGGGAGGCATTTTATGTATAAGAAGCGATGATAAAATTGCCATCCGTTTACATCGTGATACAAGTGCAAAAAAAGAGACCGCAAATTTTTCCTTCAGTAATTTTTGCTATGAGATTTTGATAGGGATTTCTTTGACACGTGAAGAATTAAGAAAGGGAATCTTAGGTATCTTTAAAAGAATATTGTAAGCATTAAGGATGTTTATCCCTTCTCTTGGGGCCTGAGAAAATGCAGTTTTATAGAGTACATGTAGAATTAATTAAATAAAAGAACTGGGAATCGGATCAGAAAATAAGAGATTTACTGGTAAAAAAAATTGTTCTACCAGAAATAATGCACAGTAGCTTCAAAAACTCCGCCCTAAGCGACAAAGTTGGCGAAAATATGCACATTTTGGCTACTACCAAGCTAGTATAAAAGCTATATTTCATGCTAACATTTTTAGTTGGTTAAAAATGTCTTTGGGGTAATAAAAAAAAATACCTAATAATTTCTTGTAATATTTTTAATGTTGAGTTGTAATTAAAAAAATTATTGTGTGAGATTGTAAATGTTTACATTTGCTATGAGAAGCGAGAGCGGGTTGCTTTATAATGAACAACTTTCTCTATTTTTTTTTATTTTTAATTGTCTCCTATAAGTTCTTTATATTTACAAACTGATATGTCTTTATATGTTTAATCACTGTAAATTTATTACACATACTATGATGTATTAATAACTTTAAAATCTAAACTTGCATTTGCAAACTTTTAAAATTTTAACTTGGTGATATATGTTGTGTTGTGTATTATTTCTTAAATATTTGCTCAATGTTCTGGTTATTTTACGATTTTATTTTAATAAATTTTGTTACTTGTAAGATTTTTTTCCTGCATTTACACCCTTTTGTGATAAAGTATTATTTATAAATCAAATGTATCACTTCAATAAGCTTAGCAAATAAAACGTTATAATTTTATCTAAACTGTGGCTTATTTTTTGTTTCATTTTTTTTTAAGAGTGATATCTAAACATACAATTTACGATTTTAGAAGAATAGCTCTTTATCGACTTATCGTATTCCCGTCTTTGATATTTTTCTACCTTTTATAACACTTCAATGATTTATACTCTCTGTTATCTCATAATAATTATAATTTAAGTTTCCTACTTCCGCAGTGTGTTAAAATCCTTGAATTTGCATTTATTAAATTTTATACTTGCTACCTTTTACATCATGTGAAATAGTTCGAGTGGAGTTGAGAGAAGAAAAAATGGAATGGCAACCAATCAGGAACGCTTCGACAAATTCATGTTTAGGGGTAAGGGTAAAAATGAGCTTGAAAGACATACTTTATCTCTACTAATAATAAAGACGAATGTGTGTGTGTGTGTGTGTGTGTGTGCTAATGCTTTATTAGATAAACTATTGGTTCTACAGCTACCAAATTTAGTACAAATATGATTTGGAGAATAAAAATATTCCTCGGAGAATTTTTTTTTTAATTTTAATTAAAATTTTGGCCAAATGTTGGTTTTTCCCATTTTAATCCCAAAAGTATTATTGGTTTTCATGCCATTTTGAATTTTAAATAATTACCTTGATATGAATTTAGTTATTCTACAATTTTTCCCTTCATAACATTTTTTTTGAAAATATTTTTATGCATAATTTTCTATAATAGATTTTATTGTTGTAATAAAATTCAAATCTTTTCCATTCTTTCATGAACTGTTTGAATTCAATTGTTAAAGCCTAAGGAAGAAGAACTATTAATATCTATATAATTTACTTAGGGAATAAGGTGGTGAAATAAAGTTCCGCAAAAGTTAAATTATAAATTACCTGGACAGTTACGATTTTGATAGCCGTATGAGGTTATGGAGCTTAACTCCATTAAGATATTTCTTGCATACTATGAAAAGAACAGGTGTAAGACTAATAAAATTGCACGACTTTTATATTTATCACAATTTCTTTTTTTTGGGGGGGGTATTATTAAGTCATGCGTAAAGGATTGATTTAAAATTAAATTAAGCCAATATTCCTTGTAAATTAGTTGATTGCCAAAAGTGTTAGTAAAGGAATAAGTGGAGAATAAAAAGAAATTGCAATACTGCGAAACATAGGTAATCGATTTTCAGAACAGTTTTTTTTCTAATAGCGGTATGATGTCATGGGATGACTCTATTACAATGGTTCATATATACAATGAAAGAATAAGCGTAAGTCTATTAAAATATCATGGCTTTAATGTCTCTTACTATTTGATAGTTAAAAATATTTTCTTGGTGGATTTAAAATTATGCATAAGAAATTTAATTTTAAATAATACAAACAATCAAATAATAAAAATCCGCCGAATCAAACGGTATTTAAAGGCGGCTGGTAAGAAATAAACAATAGAAATAAAAATCCATTTTGAATTTCATATTTCTTTCGAAAATAACGGATTATGGTTTGCTTATAAAATAAACATTTTTTAAAAAAATATTTCTGCTAATAATAAAGGATAATGTGTGCGTGTTGGCAGTCTGCCTGTTCAATCATTTGACCTAGAAATATTAAATTTGGCTTAGATATAGTTTGGAAGGAGGAAATGTATTCTTCGGAAAGCTTTTTCATTTGCTCGTATAGGTACTATAGAAAGTATCGTAATCATCAAAAAATTCGAACTCTTGATTTTGACATATCTCCATGCAGAGTTTGAAAAACACATATTTGGAAAATGCCTGTCTGCTTGTGACAAATATAACTCAAAAATGCCTTGAGCTAGATGGATGAAGTTTGGACGGTTGACGGTATATTTTTTTACCCGAAATTTGTAGATTTCTATCTTAATTTTGAGCAAAGACTGTCTGTCCCGTTGTTCGAATAAAAAATAACACAATAATTCTAAAGAAAAAAATAATTGGTTAAATAAAATTCTGTACAAAAATTAAACATCTGTAACGCTGAAATTTATCAAATTTTGAGTTAAATCCAACAAGAAACTGACCGTCTGTTGGTTTGTATTTTTAGAAGCATGTAAAAAATTTGTATTTTTAGAAGCATTTAGAAAATACAATTACTTAAATATATCAGATTTGATACATGTTTTTTATAAGAGATTTTCGAGTCCAATGTGATGGCTGTGCCATCACATTGGACTTCTAGAAGCCCTTGGTCAATTTAAATCTCGGAGGTCTCCTTTCCCAATTTCTAACCTCCTTCACCAAATGATTTTTTATTGATTTTAATTATTTATATAAGCATTTTTATGTTGCAAATTCCGATAATCTGGCAAAACATTTAATTAGGGGCTTTTTCAAGATAATAATTGGTTTCAGTATCTCTCGTATAAAAGAAATTGAAAACAATTTTAACCGAAATAGAAATTTTTTAAAAAATGCATTCCAAATTCTATTTAATTATAAAAATAGACATTTTATGAAACAAGATAATTTTCTTTTCAAATTTTTATAATCTGGTCGTAATATCAAATTTATAAAAGATAATTAATTAAGAATATTAGAATAATGCTTTAGTCTTTAATCAATACTTTATTTAAATGCGAGTCGATTGGAGTGTAAGGCTTTTGTAAATTAAATGAAAGCATTAATTTATTATAACCAGAAAATATCGAAATTTTTTGACTCCCAGTGTTGTGGGGGCCCTTGGGTAGTTGCCTACTTTGCCTATTTGATATTCCGATTTTACTGATCACCTTAGTATTAAGAATCTTATGTGCGTGAAATCTGACATTGGAAGTTAAATCTTTTATTAGTGTGGTGTGGAAGTTTAGAGAGGAAATGCAACTCGAGTATTGTCCTTTGGCAGATTTAGGTATTTGCAGCACGACGTGGAGCCAAATAAAGTTATAGCGTCTTATACTATAATATATGTATTATTACTATAATATATGTATTATGTATTATTATACTATAATGTATTATGGTGCATAATGTGTATGTACATTGTGTATTATAATACATTATAGGTATTACTATACTGTAATATATGTATTATTTTAATATGCAATAGGAATTTTTCGATTCTGTGTATTGTCTTATTGTTATTGGGCAGTATGAAGTCCTTTCTTCAAAGGGTATCGGAATCTCAAAATTAAAAGAAAAAAAATTGCTATCTGAAATTTTTGTATGTACAGTTTCTGTACTACTTTCTAAAAAAACCTATTATTTTAATCTTTTTGATAATTAGGAGTACCAAAAATCTAGTTTTAATTCATTATCGATGCAGGGTAGAATAATGGAGAACTATCAGATACCGATATATTTTACATTTTTGGAATATTAGAATGACTAGGTCAAAAATCTTTTAAAAATGGTTTCAGTATTATCATTGTGGCAGATATGGGATCAATTTATAGGTATTTATCCAATTCAGAGTTACTAAAGAAATTAATAATAATATCCAAAATTTCAACTGCAAATGTAAATAAAAGGATTAGAATATCGTGTCCTAAACAACACATGTGATCAGATAAAAGTTCTTAGAATTAGATCTTTGGTAAGGCAGCAATTGCTTTACGTGCATTGGCGAAAACCAAAATATTGATCTTTAGAGTGAATTTAGCATTTTTATTGAATTAATTGTAAGTTTTTTGGCGTATTCTTGTAGAGAATTTATATTCTTTGTAGAATTTTTTTGGCAATTTATTCTTGGCATATGGTAAATACGCAAGTATCCGAAAATCGAATATATATTTTGGATACCTTTCTCCTTACTAACTGAAATCAAGATTCCATATATAATTACAATTATAATCACATGATCACATACCAGATTTCTTTGATGTAAGTCACTGAATTATTGCGTTTTATGAATACCAAAGTACAGACAGACAGAAGAACAATCCTTTCACATATTTGGTTCAAGATGTAATGAGGATCTATATTTTAGATTTCTAAGCATTTATACCAAATTTTCTCTGTCTAGCTCTTTACGTTTTTAGTTATCGTGTTCACTTTTATTCGAACAGTTGTATAGACAGACTTCCTCTAAATGGATTCTAGAACTACAAGAGATCTACTATCGTGTTGTAAAATCTAGGTAAAAATTTCATCTGTCTGGCTCAAATTGTTTTTGAATTATTTTCTTCACAGACGGACAGACTATTTCCAAAAATGTGTGTTTCAGACTCTGGAAGGTCTGAAACTTGGAAACTTGTCGAAATCTCAATTTAGAATTTTTTTGACAATGGCAATACTATAAATATTTCATATACAATCAAGTAAAAAAAAAAAGTTAAACATAATTTTCTTAAGAAAATTACAAGGAAATCTTCGATAAAGAAATTCTATTATAATTAATTATTGCTCTACTTTACAAACAGCAAAGGAATAAGAAAAAGAAACAAGATTTAAGGGTCAAAGAAGCCTACGACATTAAAAGAATATTGATTACTTAAAGCATTATATCGAAATATTCGCATAAATAAATATTTTTGGATTAAAATGTGTTTTTAAAAAAATCAAAATATGAGTTTTTCATGCATGATATATCTTTTAGCTGAAATTACTGCCGATAAGTAAGCCAATTTTTTAATAACATATTCTTTCGGTTTTTCATTACATAGTGGCGGATTTAGATATTTTGCGGCCCTAGGTAACAGATGTTGCGAGATTCCTGTTTTAATAAACTGGCCAATTTAGTCTCTCAATTTAACCTATTTTTAACATGTTAATGTTTATTTTTTTTAGAATATGTATTTGTTTTTATTTATCTGCTAGCTTTATTAAAAAATCAAAATGTAATCTTCTAAAATGAATATTAAATAATCAATACATTCACAGATTTTTTATAGTATGTGTAAGAGTGGACAGATAAAAAAAAATGAAAAAGAAAAATTTCTATCAAAAATCATAAAAAGTGATGAAAATTATCTGTTTTCACTGATTTTTAAAATTCATTTTTAATTTAAAAAAAGGAAGGCCTTGTAAAAGCACTTAAGAAATGTATAGATCATCTAAAAGTCGATATGCATTTACGAATTACTCTTAATTTTTGTTACATTCTGAATTCTTTTATTTGTTCTTTGCTGATTATAACATGAAACTACTCGGTACTACCGAAGTAAACATTCGATGTTTATAAATATTCAAATAACGAAGCAATGAAATATACTATAAGAGCCTCGTCAGTTATATTTAATAATGTTAACATTATACTAATATTTTATAATTAATTAAATTTGCAATTTTTAACAAACTTATTTTTTTTTGGCATCTAGAAAAATCAAACCTTTTGATCTGCCTGTTTGCGACCCCCTCTCAACTAACGACCCTAAACAGCAGCTTAATAGGCAAACCGGCAATAATCATATACTGGAATGATCTTTTTTTATAGCTTTTTTAAATGTATTTTTCAGAATTTTTGTGCGTTATAGTAGTAATATGTGTGGTTATAGTAGTAATATTATTATGAGGAAAATATTCTTTACTACATAAAAAACTTTAGAGACTTATGCGTAGCCGATTTTAAGAAGAAACTAATTTTTTTCCCCAATTTAATATTGTCTGTATAGAAGATTCCGACTCCACTTAATAAAAGGGACAATATTTCAACACATTTTTAATTTATTCGACAAGATCATAAATATTTCAGACTGATTTTTTTTTTTTTACTTCAGTAACTTTTCGAAATTGTATATGATATTTATTTATTTATTATTATTCATGATTAATCTATATCCACATTTACATACAATATTATTTAAGTAAATATTAATACTCTTGTTTTATAATTATTGTGATAACTTGGTGAATGCGATAAAAAAATAAGGAGCTGACCAATTATACTTAACAAACTGTTAATATTATCTTAATATTTTACAATTCATAGAATTAATATTTTCCACGAATTTATTTATTTGGTAAGCAAGATAATTATATTGTTTTTATCTGCCCCACCCCTTCCAGTATTCAATATAGTGGCCTTGGTGAGTTTTTGTTTTTTCAGAAATTTGCTGCTGATAACATCCTCGTCATTTGATCAAAGTTCGAAGTTACGAAATATATTTTAAAACAGTTCTAGTGTTGTTTCAAAAATGGATTTTAATATAATTAAATTTAAATTATCTCAATACCTTCTCAACACTGCAATAAGACAGCGAACTGTTATACTGTATACCATTCGTAGTTAACGTTCGCTATGTGACTGCATAATGAGGTAAATTGTAGTTATATTCAGTTCCTTTAACTCAGCTTCAAAAATGAAACTATGGTTATTTACATTAACATCTGTCTATGTAATGATAATGAACAAGTAATAAACAGATTATGTATTGATTATTTTTTCTCGTCTGCTTTATCTGGCAGCTTTTAATGTGGTTGAAAAGGATATATAAGCTGATAAGGCAGCTGTTTCAGCTGTTATTTTTCTCGTTCTTTCAATTTTATATTACAGTTTTTGATTTTACATTTACGCTCATCAATGAAACTTTTTATCTCTGTTTATTCCTCGCAAGTTCGCAAGCAAACATGGGTTCACTGATAGAACGTTTAAGAAAAAAAGATAAATTATGTGAATTTCAATTCTGAAATAGTAGTTAATAAAGATATTAATTTCGATTTTAATATAATTTACCAGAAATCAAGAAAGAAATTTCTGCTCAGTATGGAATATAAATAAGATTTATATTTTGATGAAAATTGATATACATAAATTGTAAATATTATTAAAAAATCAACTTGGAAAATTTTTTGATTTATTAAAATAAAATTTAAAAAAAACACTTTTATTTAGTCTAAATTTGTGAAAGTAGAATCCATTTCCTTCCTGATGTGGTAGAGATTTGAATTCATGTACACTTGTGTGTTTTTGATGACAGAATAAAAAATTTCAAAATTTAATTATCAGTTAATCATTAATAAAATTAAATTTTGATCCCATGCCTGTAACGCTACCTACTGGTAACTTTGAAAAGTAAGTTAGAAATTAAAAAGCAGAAAATAATTGAAATATAAAAAAATTCTACTTTTCAATACATTAAATCTATTTTTTGAAACTTTTTTAAAATTAAATACCTATCCATATTTAGAAATTCATATATATATGTAAGCATTATTTTATGTTAAGCAGAATGCAGGTTCGATGACAGTGAAAAGACTTTTTACATTTTAAAATTAATTTTAATATCCATTCCGGGAAAGCATAATTATTTACAAGCAGAGACGTGGACAAGGCACGTCCACCACAGTGCGGCACAAAAGCAGAAGTGGGGAGGAAGAGAGAACTAAATTATCCCTCGTCTTACATAACCTGAGATTTTGATAGGAAAAATATTTCTTCATAGTTCTAATATGTTAATAAGATTCCAATAGAGATTTCTGATGCATGTCAATCACAAGTAAGGTAAACACAGGGATCTTTTAAAAAGAATGTGCTTGCCGGACATTTTCCTATCCCTTCAAGCGGAGCTTGAGAATGCGTCGGCGTTTAGCCGATTCAGCAATTTTATAAAGGTTCTCTTGAATGAAATAAGTAGAGAAAGTGGAATTGGATCAAGAAATAAGAGAATGAACTTACTATGGGCTAAATTAAGATAAAACTTTGGAAATTAATTAAATTGAAATTAGAGCTAAAATATATATATATATCTATTGAAATATTTTAGAAACCAAAAATTTATATAAAAAAGGATAAGGAAAATAACAACAGACATTAAAAAAATAACTTGGGGTTTTGGTACATTTTTTAATTCTAAATATTCCTAGAGATTTAATAGCGAATACATTTCTTAGCGAATAATGCCCTAATTACGGAAAAATACTTCAGGCAAGAAGGTATTGAAAATGAAATTAATTTTAAAAAGATTATAGACATTGGGAGAAGATAAACGGGAGATCGAAGGCAAAGATCAAAAATGGATTTGTGCGGCTACTTTGATAAGGTAAGTGTTTTCATTTTGATTTTTTTTTATAATTTATTTCATTCTGAAGATTTGGATCATCATTAAGTATTCGATGAATTCGAAGATATTGAACTCTATAATATCGTAATAGTATTCGAGGAAGTATTGGAAGGTATTATGATGAAGTTATTATGATGAACTCTCATTATACACTAAAATAACGTGATTGTATAGAAACGACATTTCATATTTAAATTTTTAGTCACTATCTGTGAATCAATCACTAATGCATGGATGATTAAATTAAAAATCAAGCAAAATATTTCACAGATGAAACCTCTGAACTTAGGGATATCTAATTTGGCTAATTGTTACTTTTTGAATAGTAGATGTTCGCTAAAAAAGGGTTTATCGAGATTTTAATTTGATTTTAATAACTTAGGAACATTTTAGAGAACAAAAGCCATTTTTTACACCATTTTAAATTTAAACAAAAACAAAAATTTCTCAATGATACTAATTCATTTCAGTACAATTTTATCTCTAATTTTAATAAATTTTGAAAAATAATTTTAAGTATATTTTCCTCTTGTTTTTGTACACACGTATTGCGATGATATTAAATACATTTATGTATTTTGACGTTATCATTACTATATAAATTAAGAGTAAATTTTAAAAATTAAGACAGACCAATCAAGGCTGAAACATTATCATGTTTCGATGTTTTGGACAAGAGATTAAAATTTTATTTTTTATCTTTTAAAGAAATTTTAATGTGTTCTTTTCAAGAAAGAGGACATGCGCAAAATATTATTTTTAGAAAGGTAACAATTTATTTAAACTGCAACTGATAATTTCAATGGATATTTGGTCAATTTATTCGTGATAAATATCGAGAATATTCTCCTCGCCATCTCCTTGTGCAAGTTAATAAAATGGTATGTTTTGTGCTTAGCTTCGTGATACAATAAAAGAAATCGAGTAAGTAGGACATTTTTTCGTATATTATTATATCCATAATTTGATATGAATTTATAATTTTTTTACTAACATATATCAAATTTTATTATTTAAGTTGTGGTTTTTGAATTATTTTTCTTCACATACAGATCAGTAACGGGCATCATAATCAATCAAAGTCAATCCGTTAACAGATATGATCTAAAATTTGGCATAGGCCCGCAATTTTAATGTTAAAACACATGCTGTAAACTATTTATTTAAATAGTTGACTTTTTAAATTATTTCCTCTGGCAAAATGACCAAAAAAAAATTTTTTTTTTCACAATTATAATTTTTGTTTGTGTTCTTCGTAGACGAGGAAGAAAAAAACGATAAAATAACACTTTTATTTGTTACTTTTAGATCTTAAAACTTAATAATAACCTGAAAAAAATTATATCAATTTCTTATAATTCTGATTATTATAATTCAGGAAACAGTTCATAGAAAAGAAAATCAAATGCAACCTTTTTTTTTTTTTTTTTTTTTTTTTTTTTTCGGAATTGACCAAAATTCTATTTGTATACTAGATCGCCATTTTCGCTTTCGATTGATATACCTCATTAGACAGAATTCAATCGATATACTTCAATCAATTTGCAAATAATTATTGGATGTAATTAAATAAGCAGGTGAATGGAACGCTTCCGCTTGACTTATTGCTTACCCGGAAGTCGGAATCTGATTTGCGAAAATTATAGAATTTCTAAATTTAGAAAGCGCGTTTTTCATTCGTTTGATCTTATTTGAGGAAAGAAGCTTTTCTCTGTTTTTAGTTATTTTTCTGGTCTGGGGCTAAATGTCTGCATCTATCGACTGTCGTCTACGATGGATAGGTCAATAACCCTTTCGCGTCTGCGCACTGTCTCTTCAATGCTAATACTTGTACGTATATGATAGAGTAGATTTCTAGTAAGGAAAATGAGATGACTGGACTTCCGTGTAGCTTTTGTTTTTCAGTTTTAGAAAATAGTGTTATAATTTGATAAACCAGATTCGTTTTAATTTTAAAACTTAGTGTTATTTATTATGTGCATGTGTGTGTGTTTTCCTTTTTTCGCGTTAAGATTAAATGACCAGATTTTCTGAACTTAAGAATATTTTTGTAACGAAGGAAAGAGCACGGGACGTTGGCTAGGGAAAAGCTAGGGGACATTCGCAAAGTCCCCAAAAAATTAGTAAATAAATAAAATAAAATAAAAATAATAATATAGTTATTTATATAAAATTTTAAAAAATGCTGAGTAGATTTTAAAAAGTATAAATAATAAATTAAGATCTTGCTTTTATTTCTTAAAATTCGATTGATTCGTATTGATTGGTCACATTACGATGATCACATTCTTATAAAGTTTGGAAGGAGTGAGAAGCTGATTGTAAGAAATGTTAAATCTAGATGCTTCTTTTTATTATTAATTGATAATAATAAAAAGAATTTATTACTTATTTTGATTATTAATTTTTAAAAAAACTCCGAATGTCTTATTTTATGAGTACTCCGAATTATTAAACTCCGAATGTCTGATTTTATGAGTACAAAGTATAGAATTAGGGATTTTAAATTATTTTTATATAATTTTTCAAAAGTTAAATATATAAAATATTTTTAATATGGGCTTTTTATTTATAAATTAAATTCAGTTTAAGCCCGGGACACTTTTTTAATCTAGGACAAACAATGAAATTCGAGAATTGTCTTGACAAATTAGGGATTTCTGGCCACATTTTTTAAAGAGAGTTTTTTTTTCTACCCTATGCATTGTTTTAATTATTTGAAACTATTAAAAAGATAATTAATTGCTCTGTAATGAGATAAGTAAATAATTTACTTGCAATAATTATTATAAAAACTAATAAAGAAAAAATCTGACTAAAAATGCCGAATTTAATTAAGTTAAGAGATGAAAATAGCATAGTTGTTCTAGAAATGGAAAAACATAATAGCCAGTATAAATGTCACGTCGCTACTGTTCAACGTTTCATAGGAATTCTTTCGACATCTAAAAACATATATTTTTTGTCTTATATCATATAAGTAAAAAAAAACATTCAGAATATACTACAGTAACGTCATGACAGAAATTAGAACAAGAAAGGATATGTAAATTGGAAAACTTACTCTCATTTTGTAATTTATTTTATTCTAAGTCATTTCATTTTAATTTCGAATACTTAATTCAGAAAAAGAAATGAAACAAAAAAAAACATTTTTAGTGTGCTTCATTTCTAACAATTTATTTATTTTTCATAACATATTACAGTTTTCACTGTTTCATAACGAATCGTAAAATAATCTGTGTCAGACAAACAGAAACCTCAGAAAAATGTCAAATATGCACTCAAACGTGAGTTGATTCCATCATTTGTATATTCTTCTTTTGCGGAAAAGTAACCACTATTTTGCGTTTTAAGCTTTTAAGCCTACATCCATTTCTCCCTATTTGGTACGCTTTTGTTAATTAAAATTCGTTTGAAGAATTGCTTATTTTTCCTGTGTGTATGTGTGTGTGTACCGACGAATCTCATGTTTTAGTTTGATAGAAACGGAAATCTAATTTTAAAAAAAATACTTTAACTTATTCCATTCTTTTGCCGGGGGTACCTCAGACACTATGGAGGAGAAGCTTCCGGTACGGTGGTTGATTCTTGCTGAACAGGTGAGAATAAAAATGGGTTGGGTTCAACCTTCAACCAATGACAGGATGGACTACCTTCCAAAAGGGTTGTACCATGGTCGGTGTCCTAAGGGCCTCCAATGCTGTCGCGCCGGTCCGGTCATTTAAATTTTTCCATATGCATTAGTAGTGGATATTAATAGTTTTTTGTAATTAATTTATTCCAAGTGATTTTGAAACATTTTTTTAAATCTTTTTTTTTTGTGTGTGTATGTGTGTATTTATAAGCGCCAGAATTCAGGCTAAAAAAAAAAAAAAAAAAACTGCCAATGCATATAATCTTACAGTGAGTGCGTCGGATAGCCATTTGGCTACACGTTTTTATTCCCGTTTATAAGCTTCACATGACTATTTCAAAGAGCAGCATTGATTATTTGAAAATTCTTTTTTTAAATGCTTTTTGATAAACGTTTATAGAAAAAACCGATTTGTGGCAATAGCGGGTATTAGAAATAGATTTAAACTGGGGAAAAAATATCAAGATGGCTGTTATATAAATAATTCTACCGCTAAAAATGCTATAATTTTATTACCATTGTAAACAATATACTGGTGAAAAGGGACTTTTATTTTTATAATATAATATGTGTCACTGAAATATTATTTAATTCATAATGTAGCCTAATGCCATATTTTAAATGTTTTGTTAAAATTTCACCAGAAAAAATAGACTAAAAAATTTTTTAAAATAATTTTCCTAAATTATATACAGCTATTCAAAACAATGCTTTAAAAAAAGGAATATAAAGTCATGCTTCCTAAAGTTAACAAAAATATATAACGTAAAAGGATAAAAAAATAGCCTTACAGAATTTTTTCCCGTAATTAAACAATGAAAGCTCGATGAATAAAAACGATTAGTCAGATTTTTTTTTAATTTGATGTAATCATCTCCTTTAAAAGGTTATTTAACAGGTGGCTTAAACTTTAATATAATTTTTTTCATGTTCCTACAGACTAGCACAAATACTGAAGATTCTAGAATTGCCTGATGGGAAGGCATCACTAAAGAACATATCTCTTCCTCTATTATTTTTCAACTGCAAAAGATCGATTTCAGCAAGTAATAAATTCCTCGCAGTGAACGGGTCGACTACTGGAGCTTTACGGCCAGGGAGAGCACAAATGAGATCCTACTCATTTTCAAAACTAACGGAGCGGTCGCCTCAAAACTCACTCTCATATTCTTTAATTAAAACATTATTGCCTTCTCTCTATTGTGGACCCTGTATAAGACAGCGAATACCTTACATCGCATTGACTAATAACAGTTATTAAATATTGATCTTTTTCTGAATCTATCATGTGATCATTGTAGATTTTTTTGGCAGTGAATTCCTGGCATTTAACAATAGATATCCAAAAATTGAATTTTTAATGCGTTTTACCCAATTGCTGGAAACCAAAATTTGACGCAGAACTGTAATTATAGTCACAAAATCACATACCAAATTTGATATTTAAGTCATTGCGTTTTTGAATTATTGCGTTTATATACTTTAGAAAATATAGACCGACAGACGGCCAACTCCTTTTTTCAATTTTGCTCAAATTTTGATATATTCTACTCTATAGATATTAAGCCTGCTAACTGAATTCCATCTATTTAGCTGTCTTCTCTGTGAAGTCTCCTTTTCTGTGACTTCGATTTGAACAACTGGACAGATACACTTTCACGGAATGGATTTCGCTCAAAATTAGATAGAAATTTACAAATTTGGCGTAAAGATCATATACAAAATTTCATCAGTGTGGGTGAAAGCATTTTTGAGTTATCCATATAACTGACAGACACATACGAAAGGACACAGGCATAACTCCAAAAACATGGAAATTCTTAAAAATTTCTAGTTCAATTATTATTATTTATTTATTTTTTTTTGGCGATTACGATATTTTTTCGTACTTCATGTACAAGAAAGTAGAAATCAGAGCAACGAGCTTACCGAGCAATTCAAGCTAACCTTAAGAAGGCGATAAAATGAGGATCTATGTTTCTTATTCCGGTACAAAATATGAAATAGACAAAATATTAATACAAAATTGGCAAGAATATTGGGTAAATATGATGCACCTATGTAAATTTAAATTACTAAAAAAGAGAGCACCGATGGGGGCAAAAGTCATGGAATTTAGCTCTTGAAATGAGAGTGATTTTCAGAATGCAAATAAAACCTTAATTGTAATAAAAACAACATGATTGGCGAAAGCAGGTTTTGCCAAAAGAAGAAAATATAATTTAAGAATGAATGAAATAAGGAAAAAAGCAAATTGCGAATTTTCTATAATTATTTTGTGTGTGAATAAGGTTAACTAAGATTTAATACTGCAACTTACTTTGATTGTGGGATATGTTTTAATTTTATACAAAAAAGAAGATTCTACAAAATATATTCTGGTTTTATAATGATAAACAAACACTCTTAACTACCAAAAAAAATTTTTTTAAAGAATCATGAAACTAAAAAAGTATGCATATTATTTTTTGCGAAGGGAACATGTAGGTACGCTTGATTTAAAGACATTCTATAAACTTCTGAAGAGGAAGTCCTTTTGAAAAAAGAACTAAGAACTTAAGTACGATGAACTCTTAATAGAAGTCGATGGGAAATGATAAGCTCCAATAAATTGCTTTATCCAATTCAAGTTTTGACTTCCAGTGGAGGTTAAGTCAATTTTTGATAGATGTCCTGACGATACTTAATATTTATCTGGCAAAATTCCAGACAGTCTGAATTTCGTTTTGATTTAGTTAGTCTCTCTTTCATGCTTCCAATCAGTGGGGATTTTCTCCCGCCAATTTTTTCGTTTATTTAGATCATATGGCTCATTGTGAATGTGACTTCGTTGTATAATGAGAAACAAGGAGTTTGCATTTCATTGGTCGAGGTCCAAACTGTAATGTATCTCAGGAATTTTTATGTCAAAACCACTTATCAAATTTCATTTTATCTAACGTGTTTCTCTTTTGAGTTATTGCATTCATGTTCACAAGGCCCGACATATGGGATTTACTTCCCATTGAAAAATTTCTTCCGAAATTTGATAAAAAGGAACAATTTTTGGGTAGAAACTGCATACCTTATTGCATCTATTTAGCAAGTTCTTTTTCGAGCTTTCGTGATTACAAATGGGCAAGCGCAGCTCTTTTTTGTTTCGTTTAGAGTCAGAGAATTGGAAAGCAGAGAGATTTCTCTTAATCTCAAATTCAAAATGTTTAATAATGGCAATATTTTTCATTTTTTGACCACCTGTTCAGTGACGTTTTAAGATTATATAAGGTCTGATAATGTTATAACAGGCTGTTTTATTGTCATATCAGTACTTTAGTAAAGGTAAATGGTGACTGGCGCTGGATATTAATTTGGTTCTTTTAATGAATTTGACTTGGAAACTGGTATATGCCTATTAATGCTTTAGCCCCAGGGCATTATCATAAATTGATGCACGGTGAAAGAATATCTTCATCTTGCCCCCCCCCAGGCCTGTGAATTCTAATATTATTGTGATATTTTTGCTTTCTCGTAAACATTTTTAGAAACTATTCGTCTGTCTATCTACCTGTGACAAAGATAACTCAAAAACATTTTGAGCTAGATGGTTGAAATTCAGTATACAGTCTTTACGCTAAAGTTTTAGATATTCGAAGTTAACACTATAATTACAAAACAAAAAGAGTTAAATATACATAATTCAGTAAACACATTTAATGTCTAATGCGTAGGTATCAAATTTTGTGCCAAATCCAACTTAGGGTTGACTGTCTATCTGTCAGTATTTTCAGAAATATGCAAACGCGATCATTCAAAAACGCCATGATTTAAATATATCAAATATGACATGCCTTTATGACTACATATGCAGTTTTATGTCACATTTTTATTTCAATCTGTTGGGAAAAAGGTGTCTAAAATTCAAATTTCCTTTTTAGATATTATTAATGCATGTCAGGGATTAATTGTCAAATATTTCGCCAAGGGTGGCACGGTAGATTTCGTAAAAATGCTTAATTCACTCCAAAAGTTAATATTTTGTAATCGTAGTAAGCCAATGCCATGTAAGACGTTTTCTGGCATGACAAATTTATTAGAGAGTATGCAAGAAAGTTTTGAGGAAACTGCTCCTGCTGGGTTTTTCTTGGTGGGGGTGGGAGGGGAGGTTGCTGCTCTAAAATAGTAAAATCAAAAGAGGAGATGAAAAATTAATCAATGATAAATAAAACATAAATGTCAAATACTTTTTACTATACTTAAGTTTGCTGATTATTTTTGAATAATTATTTGCTGACAAATATCAGTGGATTTGAAAGAAGACGCGCTGAAAATTCCAGCAACTCATCATAATTTTTTTAAGAAATCCTAATTAGAATTTCAGCCAATAGTTTCGGAATTAATGTTTTCGAATAAAACACAGTCAGCTTTAAAGACCTTTTTTAATATCGCCATAACTATGTATATATTGATACACATCACATCATACCTATAAACAAATATAAATTTATATATTAATTTTTTTCCACCTTAGCAATTTCTATTGCTACATCAGAGTTTGAATTCTGTTTGTCAGCATTATCTATATATACTTATATTAAGCTCAATCTGTGTGTGTGTGTATGTGTGTTGGCGCTCTACAGGCCAGATCGTTTGACCTACAGCTACCAAATTTGGCACATGTATACCTTGGAGGTCAGGAATGTGCACCTGGGGTCACTTTTTTTTGAATTTTTAATTAGAATTTTAATTATTAATTAAAAACTAACTTTCCCGCCAAAAACTCTTCATTTCCCCACCACTAAATG
This sequence comes from Argiope aurantia, assembly GCA_026543865.1. Taxonomy (NCBI): domain Eukaryota; kingdom Metazoa; phylum Arthropoda; class Arachnida; order Araneae; family Araneidae; genus Argiope; species Argiope aurantia. Next base: position 89,622 of record JAPMOR010092830.1, read on the forward strand.
AGAAAGGCTTCAATTTTTTTCCCATGCTAACGAGGATAGGCTTAACATATTTTAGACCGATTATTTCAAACGATTCTGTTTATTTTCTTAGTGTTTGATGCATTTAAAACTAAGCTTGTTAATTAATCGATCCTTCAGACTCATTCTAAAGTACTTTTGAATTTAAATAAAATAGAACAATTTCTAATCTACGTAGCATTACCCCAAATGGGTAGAAAGTTCACGAATTTGCGTTACTATAATTGGCGTTGAAAATTCACTCATGCGCATTGTGTTCCGATTGTTGACAACTCTATTTTTAACGGATACGGACTTGGTTTTGAAGGCTTAACATGCTTCCATCCGATTATTTTAAACGATTCTGTTTATTTTCTTAGAGTTTCATGCATTAAAAACTAAATATTGTTAATTAATTGACCTGTTCATGATGAATCTGAGAAAATTTTGTAGAAAACTTCTTGAGATATTACATAAATTAAAAAAGATATTCTTTAGTGCCCATAAAGTTTAAATACTCAGCGACTTTGTTTTCAGAACTCATTAAAAAAATGCTCTTATATTAATTGCAATTTAACCATTTTCATTTTAATTTAAAGCATGAATTCTACGGGAGCTAACAAAAAATTAGTGATATACATATTACGTTATGGCTGACGGCCTTTATAATATTATGAATGAATTATGTGACTATCAAAATTTAAAGCTTTAAAATATTTTTATGAAGAAGCTATTAAAATAGGAGTTGCATAAAAATTTTAATTATTAAAATTTTAACGAGCATTAAGATTGGCGAACCGGCTGGTCGCCAAAGGCGGCTAGTAAAGAATAAAATATTTTTTTAACATATTATGAGTTACTATAGTTGAGACAATTTATCACATTTATTAAAGTTCTTTAATGCAAACCTTTTTAATGCATAATGTATGAATATATTTGAAACAAGTCTTTTTATTCTTTTATTTAAAGTTATTAAGTTTTTTAATGCATTGTAAATCAGTATAATTGACATTGCAACACATGATAATAAATATAAAATCCTTAACCGATTTATTTCCATTCTTCGCAATCTTTATTACGATATCAGTTTATTCCGTTTTTCAATATTAAAAAGATAAAATATCTAAAACTCATTATAAACATTATAATTCCGGCAAGATTTTTTAAAGCATTTTAAATCAATGTATTTTTTAATGTTTTTATTTAAACTTGTAAAGTTTTTTTTAATGCATTGTGAATTAGTATAATTGGCAGAGTATCATACTTACAAATAGATCTAAAACTACGATTTTTTTTCCCTCTCATTTTAACCATTTTTATTGTTGCATCAAAATCTGAACTTTATTTCTCAAGATTAAAAGAAATAAAATATTTGTGAAGCATTTTGAAACTCATTAGAAACTGCTGAAGTTGAGACAATTTTTTATTGCATTTATTTAAGTTCTTTAATGCAACTTTTTTTAATGCATAATGAATCAACACATTTTAAACAAAAAATTTTTTAATGTATTTAATCAAGCTTATTAAGTTTTTTAATGCACTGTGAATTAATATAACCGACATCGTATTAGATCTATCTGATAATAAATGAAAAATTATAATTTGATCAATTTTTTTTCATTTTGAGATTTTTTATTGTGATCAAATTTTTATTGATATCAAAGTCTAAATTCTGTTTTTCCATATTAAAAAAATAAACGCATTATAAATAATTATAGTTCATGCAATATATTTTTATGCATTATAAATCAATATATTGGGTTGGGGCATAATTATCAGGCGTTTTTAAACTATATTATCAGGCGTTCTTGAACACTATTTATTATGAAAAAAGAAACATAAAAATTCAACATTAAAATTTTTAAATGATTAATCCAGATAGTAGTCATCATCTACGTATTTCAATAACCGAACGATGGTTGTATGGTCCACACTGAAGTTTTCGGCCAGCATTCGAGTTAAGCTTTCGTCCCCTTCCACGGCTGCTAAAAGTGCCTGGTCGTCGAAAACTGATCGACCTCTTCTTGGCTTATCTTCCAAGCTAGTGTCGTCAGATTTGAAACGGGCAAACCATTCCCTGCATCGATTTTCGCTGATTGTGTCCTTACCGTTAGCACATTGAGATCGCGCAATGACTGCGCTGATTTCCTTCCTTTCTCAAAGTGGTACAGCATAATATGACGAATATGAGTATGGTTATCGACACGCATTTTTATAACCTAAAAGAATGTTTTCATTCATAAATTTATAAAATATTGTAAATTTTTAATAAAATATAGCCTTTTAAAGAAACGCCTGATAATTATGCACCAACCCAATATATTTTAACGTTTTTATTTAAACTATTAAATTTTTTTAATGCTTTATATAGTTGAGTATAGTTGAGAGATCATGACATTTACAAATAGATATAAAATTATCAATTTATCATTATGTCTTTTTTTTTATCTTGGCAATTTTTATTACTACATCAAAGACTTAAACTTTATTTTTCGGTATTGAAGAAAACATTTTTGTCGCATTTTTAAACATTTTTAACTCATTAAAAATTTTTATATTTTAGACAATTTTTTCAACACATTTATTTAAATCTTTAATACAAAAGCTTTTTATTTCATTATGATTTAATACATTTCAACGCATATATTTAAACTTATTAAGTTTCTTAACGCATTATGAATCAATATATTTGTCATCGCATCTCACATATAGATGTAGTCCCATAAAATTATAAATTTCTTCATCTTGGCAATTGTTATTAACCTGAAATACCTTCTTCAACAATAAAAAGAAGGAAAAAAATTTAAACGCATTATGAATCAGTAAATTTGCACTGATTTCAAAAGAATAAAACATAATCAACAACCGCACAAACATCCTGGTAAAATCTATTAATCTTTTCTTTAGAAACCAAACATGAAAGATGAATTTTATTTTTAAATAACTTTCGATTCGATTAATAAATAACATTATTTATTCTTTTTGATAAAGTTGCATCATCAAATTTATCCGGATCTGTATCGATCAGGATCTGTATTCATTTGAACAAGCGTTACACAATTCTTTTTTGTTTAACAGCTGTAGTGTAAATATGTATAAACAAGAGCAACAAATATTGGAAAATCTAACCGGAAAACTCGTTTAAATTTCAATATCTGAAAATTTTATCTACTTCATATCAAATAGTAATAATAAATAATTTTTTTTAACTATAAGCTGTCTTCGGCTACAAGCTGATTTGCTGGGGTGCATTTTCATTAGACTTTTTTGTATGAATGTTTTGTACTTGATGTTAATTATTTCCCCCATCAAAGTATTTTTAAACATTAAATTGTAATAGACATTAGATAATGTTATTTTAAGAGCTTTACACGTTTAATGTTTGAGAAACCAAGTTTCGCCCGGCAGTTCTTCCTTCCTTCCTTTTTTTTTTTTTTTTTAGAAAATATTTAAATACGAATTGCATATTGATTACATATGAATATTTTTCAATCTTACCCCATCTCACAACATTTTTAGGTACCAGTTAGTTATCATCCTATGGCAACAATGCAAGTACCACAAAAATTTACGAGATGGCGCTATATGACATTGTCAGCATGAAAGCAGATAGGAAAAAGCTCTAATAGTAGTTGTAATTTGTGTGTGTGTGTGTAAAATTGCATTTATCCAGGAAAGACCTCTATACTGATAAACTTAAAAAGCAAAACATTATCTAATAAATTTTTTTATCTAAATCGTTACAGCCGTTTCTGAGATACACGAAATAAATAAATTTATATATATAAATATAAAAATAAATATCATATTAATAAATTGTATAAATAAATAAATTTATATATACAAGAATTGCTCATTTAAAATTATAAGATTTTGTGCTTGAATCTTTCTAACGAAGTTTATTATATAATGATGCCATTAAAAAAGCTACAGTCTCATAATCAATCTTCGAATTGCATACGGTCTTTTGCGGTGTTGGATTTTTTTTTTTTTCTTTCTGCACTGCCTTTATTTATTTGGACTCCAGGAAAAGTCGCCAAAATTGCAAATCATCGTCAATTTGGCGATTGCCAACTCAGCATAACAATATTTTCGTAATCTAGAAATCGCCAAGTAAATCCATTATCTTGGAGTTCGAGCAATTATTTGAATATCAGCTAGTAAATTCGTTATTTCGTTGAAATCTTGGGATCTTGTGCATAATGGAGCTGGGCAGTTTTGGCATAATCTAAAAATTATCAAATAAATCAGCTATCTCAACGTTTTTGGCGTAATCTGGAAATCGCCAAGTAATTCAAGAGGCCTTAAAAATAAATTAGCAATTTTTTTTTCATGCGGCATGTAATTTATGCGTGCAAATGATTAACAGAATCTTTTACCCTTAGCTGTCAACATAGTAAGTCATATCACTGACTCTCCGAGCTGCCTCGAGGGCACACGGATTTTAAAAAAATTGAATGACCGGACCGCCGCTACAGTAACACTGGTGGAAACTGTAGTTGAGTCCTAAAGGCCATTACTGGCCATGGTGCAACTCTTCCATAAAATCGTATTCCAACGACCAGTGATTCTTCAGACGGGGCACGCGTTCTCTCCTTGACCCTCTCTTGTGGTTTTCTGGGGTACTTTGATGTTTGTCCAGTTTATCTTCGGTAAAAACAGGAGGATAGGTCGTAGGAATGCCGCTTAAGGAAGTATGTCCCGTCATCGATGAGAGGAGCCAAGCCCTCACTTTTACGTGTACCCACAAGGGGAGAACCAACCAACCAGAAACTTCTCATCCTCAATTACGAAGTGCCCCCCCCCGGGGGGGGGAGACTCTCAGCATAGTAAGAAAAACACGCGATAAAATATTTAATGAAATAATGTGTGTGCATTATTTACATTTCAACGCATCAATGAAAAATAGTGTTGCTAACATTGCATTAAAATATCTTTTGAAAAATTGTTACTCTCCAGAAAGAGAATTGTACGGAAATGAAATAATTATCAATAAAAAGATAATTTTGTGACTTTTAAAATGATATAGATACATTTTAGTATAATATTTTTTATTGTTATAGAGCAAAAACATCGAAATCTCTTCTATTTTTAATTAATTAAAATGCCACCAAACTCAATTTGAAGTAATTTCCATTTTCCAAAGTATATTTATGTTAAATTTGGTATCTCTAGGCAAAACAATGTAATCCGTACAGAGGCAAGATATACACATACGCATTTTCTTTTATGTAGAAAGTCATTAGCTTTTATAAATTAATTAAAAAAATTAAGAAATGTAAATAACGTACACACACACACATATAATACTAAGTTGTTTGGTATGTTATTTAATGATATATTCCATCTCTGAATATCAACGGAGAAATTATTACTATTAATAAGTTTCTAATTCTTTTTCCAGTTCTAACAACTTACAAATATTATTTGATGTTATTCGTAAATTCTAACTGATAGCAATTATTTATGATGCAGATCTCTCAATCATGCAACAGAATAGAAAAGATGCAAATTCCTCGCATACTTCAACACTGTATTCAGAATTTTCAGAAGTCCAAAAAATTTTTGTCTGAAAATTCTTAGTTTAGAAAAAAAAAAAAAAAAAAAAAAAAAAAAACCCTTCAAAATTTTTAGTAACAATGTGATTTAGAAAAGATATGAAAGTTTACACCAAAAACTGAATTTGAAATTCAAATGCACTTTTCTGTTGAAATCGTGAAAAATTTTGAAATTATGTAGAATCAATTTTTGTACAATAACATTTCCGGAAGTTATCGCGGAAATATTTCAAAATTTAGCTTAATTTTTAATTAATTAAAATTATGATTAGAATAAAAAAAACTGCTTCGAGTCCACATTCCTACACTCCAAAGTATATGTGCCGATTGGCAGCTGTAAGTCAAATGCTCTGGCCAGTAGAGTGTCAACACACAGATTTCATTATTATTGAAATATAAATATATATCTCTATACATCCTACTACATATTGAATTTAGTATTTTTTTTATCTTTGTTTTTTTCCATAAAATTTTTTTCCCTACTTATATTATACAGCTATAATATATTTATATAAACGAATAAAAATTAAACAAATCAACTAATTCCTAAATCAAAGTTAGCTTCTTAAACTTTTAGCAAGAAATAATTCCGGAAGAGACATATTTAGTCCAATCGAATTGAACTTCTTCCTGTAAAATACATAACAGCAATTTTATTAGTTTTTATTGAATTTTTAACCCAAAACAAGTCTATAAGTTTGACCCTGAACATGGGAGGAAGGGATGGAAGTTTTATCACTGTTCTTTTCACACTTAAATAAGAAACTATTGATCTGAAAAGAAAATTTTAAGTTAAAAAGTTATCGGTATTAAAATAACAACACAATAAGTTATAAAAAGCACTGATAACTTAATTGGACCAAAAGAAAATTTTTTAATTGTACTAATTCCGTTAAATATTTTTGATTTCTCATAAATTTGAGCGAGAATTTTGTAATTTCACTTAAGAAAGTATTATATAGAAAGAGCGATATAGTGGAAATTTCGGATCAATATCTTTTTAGATTAATTTTGTTGAAAAAAAAAAAAAACAAAAAAAAAAAAAAAAAACAGGATCATTGACAAATGTTTATAAGCATTTTTTTTTTTTTATCAATCGGAATTCCAGCAAAGAAAAAAAGTCATATTCTAAAAATGCTGCTTTACGGCTTCAAATGTATCATAAAGGTCAAATTTCAAAATAAAAATAATGGTAAAAGTTAAAAATGAATTGAACAATTTTATATCAATTACGTGACTCGAGTCCTTTTCTGAAGACTGTTACGCTGTCGAATCTTATTTTTAATGTTTTTCGAGAATCAATCACCACAATTTTTTTTTTTTTTAGTTTTTCTAATTTAATTTTCTGTACTTTTTTCGAAACTCAATTATTATATAATTTGAAATCGTACGGCAGCATTTTAAAAATAAGATTTATTTCTGTTCTCGAATTCTAACTAATAAAAAAGTATTTATAGGCAATTTTCAGACTCTTTTTTTTTTTTTTTCCTCTAACAAAATCAAATTTTTCAAAAAAAAAAAAAAAATGCAGATATTGGTCTGAAATTTTTACCTATTATTTCCTCCTATGTAATACGTATTTAATTTAGATTCCAAAAATTTCATTCAAATTTTAAAGAAATTAAAAATATCTTTCCAAAATAGAATTAAAAAAATCACTTCTAATTTATTTAAGCTATCATTAGATTTCATACCTCATTGCAAAGGCATTTTTAATACTTATAATATTTCAATACTTAATAAATTGGTTTTAACTTCTCCCCTCAGATTAATAGCTTAATAGCTTTTTATTTAAACGCGAAAAATTATTCCCACCTTCTTCTCCATTTTCCGATACCACATAGGAACTTAGAGGCCTGCTTTGAATAGCCAACTCAACAACTTAAACCAATAAAATTGCCATAATATATTTTGTTGTTTTTGCAAAACTTGAAAATAGAGCATTAATATTGGGAGGGGAAAAACACTTCAACTTAAAATTGTTACTGAGAAAATCTTGACAGAAATATTTTTAAGCCAAGAGTTTTGAAAATTTTTACCTACAAATATTGATGAATTGGAAGGAAAGCACTATAAGTTCAATAATCAAAATACTCTTCAACGAATTCCGGGTGAAATTTCGCAGTTTTAGGTAAGTGAATACGTTGGAAAATCGATTTTTTTTTTGTGTGCGAAATTATGAAATTTTTTATTCAATATTTTTAATGTTTGAACAGGTTTGTTTATAAAACCTATAATTTGAATTTTGTTTCTAAGTTTATTTTGTGGGAAGTTACACTGTTTTTTTGTCTTTGTATTTATATGCTGTTTCACATCTTTAGAAGCTATTTTCTCAAATTCTAATCTCTGGTAGAATTTCCTTACGGAAACCATAAATTAAAATTTAATACATATTTTTTTTTCAAACTTGATATAATAATTTCTTATTATATTTTTTAATCCCTGAACTAGAAAATAAGCAATATATTCGTTAAAATTTGTTTTTATATATTTTTTAATGCTTCGCATTGCAAATGAAATCAAATTATTTATCAATTGAAACTCAATAAATATTTAAAGAATGGATACAAATACAGCTTATTCAGGACCCAGATAATATTTAAGCTATTTGCAAAATTTTAAGCAAATCATTTGATATACCTCTAAATTAGATAACTGCTTTATACATCGTTTTTAACCAAAAAAGCTCTTTTCTTATAATTTTAAAAAACTTCTGCCACATAATTCGTATATTTTGATTTCATATGTGCTTTTTCAATCTTTTTTATACAGAAATCCAAAAATATAACTGTTTTAGAATGTTTTCCAAAAAATTCTTCTTAAATATACTCACACAACTTAAAAAGCTTTTTTTCAAAAAAAAAAAAAAAAAAAAATCACCTTAAAATTGCTATAGTTAAACAATATTCAAGAATTCATATTAGTGACAACCGTAAAAAAGCCTTCCTTCTTTATTACTGCTATTAAATACAATTTAAATCAGAATAAACTACAGAAAAGAGATTTTCATCAAACGATTAATAAAAAGAATCTATTTTCTGAATGTCTCTACAATAATGTGAGAGAATTAAAAGAAAGAATTGTTTGGTTGAATTGATTATATTTAATTGCAAAGATTATCAGTGCAATAGACATTTGCGAAGACATTTATAATCACCAAAAATAAGTAACATACATTAAATTTATTATTTAATGTATTGAACACATTTATTATTTTTTGTTTAATGAATTATTGAAATAAAATTTTTTAAATGATTTTTATCATATTCTTAAAATTTTTGTAATAATATATGTTTTTTTCACCTTCATTTAAACATTAGCTGTTTTTACCTTTTTTATTTGTATTTTGTTTGCAAGTTAAACTTTTCGATTCATTTTTTAATATCTCCCTGAAAATACTTAGATGTCGATTACTTCTTTTCGTTAAAATCAAAATCGACTTGACATTAAAAAAAATGAAAATTTTGTCATTTGGAAGAAAATAAACTTTGGACTTGATAAAATATATATCATAATATATGACAACTAGCATGCAAAGAAAAATGAATGTCGTATTTTAAATTCTATAAATGCACCAAAATAATTCTGTCAAAAGTTCTTTCAGGATTTCTTTATGAAGCGAATATTTTTAAGTTGTAAATATTTAAACAAAAATTAGCTTTAATTTTTAAAAATATTTCCGAAATTCTTGTTGTTAACAAATGTTCCATACATATTACAATTTTGTTTTAAATTGTTTTTCCTTGTCTGCATCTTCATATTAATGATTACATACTTTCTTTAAAATAATGATAGGCCTATTTAAATCATAACTCATTCTCTTCATACTACATCTACAAGTAATTTCTTGAAAGGATTATAGATTTTGAAAACAAACAAATTAGTTAATAAATAATAAAGAATAATAAAGAGATAATTCATGCTCTATTACAATCTAGAGAAGATTTGATTTGAAGAATAAAGCGGTTTTAATGACTGACATAATAACTGATTTATAATTGGACTTAGTATCTGAATTAGTTTTGCTAAATTAATAACTATACATTTTTTTTTAGTTTTGTAGAATTAATCCAATTGTAAGGATTATTATTATTTGGATTATAAATTAAATATTGTCTTAAAACGATATGAAAATATAAGTAACTTATTTCCATCTGTCTTTTTTCTTAAAATATAATTTAAAAGTAATATTCTTTTCTTTTTCTATTGCATATGAAGTTATCAATTTTTCATTAGCAATAAACCATACTTACGATGTTGTGATATAATGTAACAGAGAAATAAATCCATTTACAGAATGATTACAGATCTCACAGATTAGATATAAGAAGTGAATAAAAGTAATAACTTGGTGATACAATTGTGGTATCAGAATAAAGAGAAAATTCTGCTGTCACAACATCTGAATCAGAAAAAGGGCGAAATTCATCTTCATTCATTCCTTTTAACAAAAATAGTTTAAAGAAATCAATACTAAAATAAAGATTTAAAAAAAATATTCGATTACACTGAAAAATTTAAAAAGAATATCTTTATAAAGATTATAAAATTATTTGTAGGAAATTAATTTCATTTAAATGATTTTATTATTTCAATTTTTTGCAGTCAGGAAATAAGATAACATTTGAAAACTTAATTCTTACGAGCAAACAATGAAAGGACAAACTTGAATGAAAGTAATAACTTGGTGATACAATTGTAGTATCAAAACGAAAAAAAAAAAAATCTGCTACTACAATATCTGAATTAGAAAAAGAATGAGGTTCCCCTTCATTCATTCTTTTTATTGAAAATAGTTTTTAAAAAAATCAGTTCTAGGTTGAAGGTTAAAAAATGTTCGATTTTACTAACAAATTGGAAAAAAAATTATACTTCAAAAGATTATAAGAATATTTGTAGGAAATTAATTTGATTTACAAAATTTCTTATTTAAATTTTTTCCAGTCAAGAAATAAGAGAAATCATTTGAAATTTAAATTCTTCTGAGCAAACAATGAAAGAACTAACTGGAATGAAAGTAATAACTTAGTAATACAATTGTAGTATCAGAACACAAGGAATGTTCTGCTACTACAACATTTAAACTAGAAAAAGTGAGATTTCCTTTCATTCATTCTTCTTAACGAAAATAGCTTTTAAAAAATCAGTGCGAGGATAAAGCCTACAAAAATATTCAATTTTACTAACAAATTTGAAAAGAAAATTATCTTAATAAAGCTTATAAAAATGTTTATAGGAAATTAATTTAATTTAAAGTTTTTTTATTTCAAATTTTCCCAAGCAGGAAATAAAAGAAATTATCTGAAACCTTAATTCTTAGGGGCAAACAAGTTGAAATGATTCCATGAGATTTTTTATTCATGAATGAAACGAACAAGTAATGATGTTGAACAGAATTATCGTATAGAAGTAAAATAATTTAAAAACCTGATCCTTACAAAATAAACGCGGAAGTATAGTAAAAGAAGTTTTTTAAAAATTAACTGTAAAATAATAATTAGCAAAAGAATCAGCAGTCTGGAATTTTTTAAACTCATTGTATAAAACCGGAAAATGAATCCAATTCACATCACAACATATAAATTTTCATGAAATAATCTGAAGAAAGAGAATGAAAAGCTAGACCGTAGACGCAACTAACGTAGACGTAGTCTACGGATCTATAGCTGCACCGTTGCGGGTAAAGCGTGACGACGCGCAGGTCCCGGGTAAATGGACGGTCCCGCCTTTTTCTCATCCTTCTCCCTTCCTCCCTATCTCGTCGGCAAAAAGGTCTAGCGAAACCAGTACATTTCTCACTTGAGCATCTGCAACGGTGCAAGGTCGTCGACACTGCAATCGTCAGGTTTCAGTTTCCGTTCATTATCATTTGACGGAGGAGTCAGTCCGTCCAAATAAGAGAATGTCCCGAGATTGTTGGTAAGTTAAAAATTTTGAATAATTTAACACAATTATATTCAATTAAACATCGTTTGACAGAGTTGTCATTGTTAAAATCATCGATTTAATACATTGACAGCCTCTCTTAGAATTTTCGCGGTAGTCATAGTTTCAACATTAAGTCATTCGTATGATGGAATTCATTATAATTTCATCATAAGAAATGAAAATATACTATATAGAAAGCTACCAAGGCAATGTTCAAAGACATGGGTGGAGATGATCACTGCGGCAAAGCTTTGTGAGCTTCCTAGTTTTTTGTAGGTCATCGCGTCCTATATGCTCAGCTGACTAACGGCCATACTTTTTTTTTTTAATCTTTTATCATTTCGTTTCCTTCTGCAGATTTTTATACAGTTATTGTTTTTTTTTTTGTTGTTATCTATATGTTATTGATGAGACTTTCAATTGCTTATATAATCGATGAAATTATTATTTTTTTTTTACTAAAAAAGCTTTGCTGCATTATTTGTTCAGATTTGGTTTCAGTATTCGTGATGATGATTTTTTAATACATATAGAAATTGGAACACTATCTTATATTCGTTATTATCATTAAATTTAGCTGACATGGTTAAATTTATAATCATTAATCATCGATTTAAATTGAAAAATTGTGAATTGAGAACAAACTTTTCAATATCAGATTATTATTTGATAATGATTTTCCTTGAACTAATTTTTATCTGTGTTTAAAATTACTATCGGCAACTTATTAAATTTGCAGAGAATAATTAAAAGGTTAAAAGTTAGTGATTGCCTAAAAAGAAAAAAAAAATTAAAGCTCATTGTTATATAAATCAATGAAATAAAAAAAATGTCAATAAAATGAATTAGTCTAAGATAAAAGTATGTCGAAAACTAAAATAGGAATAAATTACAACCAACTTCCTAATTAGATTACCTAATAAAAAATACTTTCGATTTATTAAATACAATAAAAAATTTCATAATCGTCTGATTATGAGAGTTGCCTGATGATCAGAAAAACCGAAGAATATTTTAATAATATAAAACAAATAAAGAATGTCAAAAATTAATTAAGAAAAATAATAATAAATAATCTTATCTAAAGTCATTATTTGCTTATTTTATTAATACTAATTGAAATTTTATTTAATAACTTGCTATTTAAAAAATGCATCATTAAATAAAGATAGCATCAAATTTCATTCTATGTTATTGGTATAATAATGATAATATTATTTATATATTAAATGTATTAATTTTTTTGTGAGAAACTAATTCATTTACATATATTACATGAACAATAAATTAATTTATGGGCAGAAAACAAAAATCATGCTCCCTTGTTTTATTTAGATGTTTTAGTAGTAAAAATTCCTCAAAAATCCGAGCTCAGGTGCAAGTTTATATTTAGACAGAACAGGTATTAATAGAACATCACTGTTTTAATTAGGAACAGGTGTGGAATTTTTAAAACAATTATTTGATGCTCGGCTGGCATTTTATTTTAAGAAATATTTTATTATTTTAACATGCATTTCGTTTTATTTAAATAAAGCGAAATTCAATTTTTTTCAAGATAATATTGTTATTTTTTATGGCTTTCTAGTGTTAGATTAATTATTGAATTGGGATTTTTAGGTACAAGAAGGAGAGGAAAAAACAATGACATGACGAATATTCTAATCATAGTTTAATCACCTTTTTATTTTTTTTTATTTTTAAATGGTAAGTATTTATGAATTTTATACTCAATATGTAATTATTCATTATTTCTGCTTAATTATTATTTTAAAAAACATAGAATTTTCCTAGTTATTGAACTGATGTAGTTAATTCCTTTCAATTACTTTTCCTTGAGAAAAACATATTTATAACAACAAAATTTATGCTATATCTTTTCCAAATTGAAATATTTTATTTTGAAAATAGAGTAGTTTGTATAAGAAAATTATAATTCTGTATGGTAGAATAAAAACTTGTTTCCCAAACCATAATAATGAACAATTATAATATTTTTTATTTAAATTATTTTTTTTAAATGCTGTTTCTGAGTCATTTTCTTGGAATTAGTTTGATGAAAGGCTAACATAACCAAATTTCCATATTATATAAATTCATATTTTTTTTTCTCATTTGTCTACCATTATGCCATTTATATTAATGCTATTTGCTTCTTTAAATATCTTATTTTTAAAAAATGATCAACTTAAATATATATAATACCAACTGCATCTGTAAGTGTGTGTATCTGCTTTCAGCTGCTGCTTGCTGCTTGCACATTATTATTTTAATCTTTCCTTATACTGTTTAACATGATATTATATGTGTCTGTGTGAATCATCTACAATATAATTCAAGAAATATTTTATATTATATAAATTATTCATTTTTCCTATATTATATACATTTTGATTTATATTTATTTAAGATTGGTTTCTGGTTTTAATTGACTATTTTCTTGTATGGTTGATATACTTATCAAAACAATAAAAAAAATGCCAGATAAATATCACTCACCTTTACAAAACTTTTGATTTCTCTTCTATATATTAAGCAGGTTGCATGAAATGATCCAAAACTTTTAAAATCCTGTTCTTTCATAGTTATTACTTTGTTAAACCTGAATAGCACAAATGATCCATTGTCTAATATTGATAGATATTTTAATCAATAATCTTATATAAATACAGCATTATTGTAAATATATAAATTCTTCGAATATCATATGGTCATGAAAGTATCAAAGGAGATGCCCAAAATAGAATGTCTTATCTAATCAGATTTTTTTAAATTAAATTTTCAAAGAAAAGAAAAGATTTAATCTATATTCAATTTTTATTACATATTTATCTAGATATTAAGTTACAGTATTTCATTTTTTTTAAACAATAAATCCTATATATAGGAAACTTGTTATTTCATTATGCATTTTATGCTACTAACTTAAAGTATACATCAGCTTCACTTATAAAAATAATATTTTAATCACTTCTGAATTTATTTAAAATATTAATGCCACTTCTTTTGATTATTTAAAAAAGAATTTAATTAAATGATTAGTCATTCCTTTATGTTTGTTTATCAGGAAGTGCAGTTTCTACCATTATCAGCATTAATTGTTTAAAGATTGATTCTCATTAGTAATCTGTAGTTTTTATAAATTAAATTTATGAGATTGAGTCATATAACACTGTATATACATGAAAGAATATCATATTCAAAAAAAGGCAAAACAAAACATATAAATTAATATTTAAAGGAAGTAGGATTTTAAACTGAAAGTGTGTTTCTCTTAATACAGAGAGATCCCTCTCTGTATTGTTATTGACATCTATCTTATTTTAATTGGGAAAATACATTTTTTAAACTGATTATTAAAAAATAAAACCCTGTGCTGATTTTAAACTTAATTATAAAAAATGAGTACAGTATCTTTCCCTGCTTACAAAAATTCATAGAGCAAAAATTGTTGTTTTCGTACAAATATTTATTTTTGTAAAATCCATAATCTGTGATAAGATCAATAACTTTACTAAGTTTGAGACTTTATAAACTGAAAATTATAAAGACAATATACTGATTATCCATAAATTTCCCAATATTTATTCTGTAACATTTGACATAGTTTCAGTAATGTCTTGAATTTTTTACTATCACAAATTGGCATGGAAGACATCCATAGCATGACTTTCAACTTTTTTGAATAAAATTGGAATCACAAAATATATTTTATTTCTTCCCTCACTGTTGCCATTTCATTAAAAATTATATTTTGATTGATTGCTTAAAAAAAGCTATACAATGTACATTTCTTTTTACAGTATTTCTTCTAACACCATATAGTTAGAGAAGAAAATGGTCCTTATATATTTATTGATAGAGCAATTTAGTAATATCCATATTTTTTATTATTTTTATAAATGCATATTGCTTATAATTTTTTTTATATTTCATATTTTATTTTTGCAGCTGACCATTTTTAAAGTCGATACCACCTAACCATTTATCAGCAAAAGGAAGAAATGTTTGGAAACTTGACTTATAAAAGAAGAAATTTGGGTTGTCTTCATAATTCCATATGAATGTCTCTTTATGTCATGATTTTTTTCTTACCCTTTTTTTAGTTTATGATTTTCTAATATAAAAAGAATTTAAAATTTTTAATCTTTCAATGTTTATGTAAAACATCTTACCACCATGATTTTCAAGATTTTAACTTTTTTATTATATTTAAATGTGTTTTGATATTCCATTCAAAAGCTCAGTATAAACTCAATTTTTAAATCCTTTTTAAAAGCATTAAGTCAGAAATAAACTTAGAATTAGTAAATTTGCAGTGTTTTTATCTAATGTGTATTATTTACTTCTTGAATAGGTGTTCTGGTTTGGGTTTATCATAGTGATTCATTGGAAGTGTATGTTATTTAGTGTCACATTAATTTGCTTGCTTGTGTATGTGTTTATTGTATTGTAATATTTATCTTTGTCATACATATATCTTTACTTATAAATAATATGTAGTAAATAAATATATATGTTAATAGTAAATTAACTCTATCAAATGATTAAGAGTTAAATTTACAATTGCTGAGGCCTCCCGGTGAAGAGAATCTCCTAATGGGATTTCTCACAAAGCTGTCTTTGCAGCACTTATTCTTTGCTTTTGAATGTAGTTTGCTTCAAATGATTAATATTGTTGTCTAAGGGTGTTATGTTACCTTGAATCAAAATCGTTGGATTGTTATAAAATGTTAATGATAAGTAATGAATTTAAATTATTAAAAGATGCGTACTTATATGCCTATTCTGCTGCTCTGGAAAACTGCATTTTTAAACATATATTTAAAAAAAATATGAGCAAGTTCAAATTAATACACATTTGTATCAACTGGTATGTTAAAATCCAATATTTCTGACTATTAATAAATGCAACTGCTTTACTCCTAAATTATTTCACCATATCTTACAAAATAATTGCACAGTTATTGCACTCTGACTGGTTAGCAACTATTAGCTACTCCAAAAATGTTTCAGTTTAAAATTGTCTAACAGATATGTTTTGTCAAATTATTTTACTTTATACTGTCCAAAAATTATGAATTACTGCCATTAACACATGTGAAATTATGCCATCAACATCTGTGATAGTAAACAAATATGGCTGCATACCACAGCTCTGTTAACTATCTAGAACTGTTGTGAGAGTCAATAAAATGCCTTTAGAGTATCAACTTTTTTGTACATTTTAAGTGGATGCAAGCACCACTTTCAATTGATAGAAGAATGAGTGAAACCTTAACATTATTAATTAGATGAAAATCACAATAATTATATATTTATTCAAAATTGTCCGTTTCGGAGAAAATCAGTTTTCTTTCATAATAGTTATCAATCTATTGGTTTATTTCATTAAAATTTTAACAAATTAAAAATGTAATAATTACTATGAAATATTTTTTATATAGTTGATATAATAAAAGTAAGGATGACAGTCTTAAAGTAAATACAAATTTAACAAATAGCTAAAAATTTAGTAAAAATTCTAAGATTTTTAAATGTTCTTTTAAAGTTTCACTATGAATGGTAGTAGGATGGATTACGAGATTGCATTGGTTGGAATACACTGCCAGGTCGCTGACTCATCCAATTTGGTGTCTGAAACAGTGGTACTTCACAAGCATAAATAGACTCATTTGAAATAACTTTGCTTTATTACCATCTTGTTCTAGAGCACTAGACTTAATAAAAAAGTGTTATTTCATGAGCATTATTTAAATGACTCATTTGAAACAAGTGTACTGTGTTATTTAATCTTGCACTAGCAGCAGCAGTTTACTAATGAAATAGTAGTACTTCAGGAGAATCAAATAAATGAATCACTTGAAACAAGTTTGCTGCAATATTTACCTTGATCTAGAATTGCACATTAACCATTCTGCATATGATATATAACATAAATAATCCTTACATATTGAGATTAAAACCATTCTCAGGAGTATTAGATGTTAGATCTTTGACTTGCTGATCTGATCAAGGTATTTGAAGAATATTTATGTAATATTCATATTCTGAATTGAAGAAAACATGCCATGGCAGTTTATTTATAATTTTTTGACACCCATTCCCATGCACTGTCAATTAATTGTACTGACTATATTTAATATTTTCTCAATTTATTGTTTGATTGATATACCTTTTTTTAAATCATACAAAAATTATTGGAGCAGTTGTAAGCTAAGTAACTGTTTACCATGCGGACTTCTATAAATCCAACAAATATGCATATAAGTGATTACAATTATATTACTGTTACATGATTTTGATTGAGGTATACATTGTAGAGTTTAATGATGTTGCATGCATGAAAATTAATATAGATTGAATATTAACTTTTTCTTCTATAAAATAGCACAGCATTAATGCTTTGTACATTCAAACTTTTGACTTGTACTCTGTTTTATAGTCAGAAAAAAAATATTTTATTTGCTCTGTTTTACAATTAGAAAAAATAATAAATTACTGCCAACTATAACAACTACAACTCAGTTAACTGTAAGAGTTGTTGCAGCTATATTGAATATCAGACTTAATTCTGAGAGTCAGAGATGCCTTTAGAGTATCAACCTTTTTCACATTGAAGATGGATGGGAGCACCACTTTAAAATGATAAAAGTGTACGTGAAACCTTAATATCATTAAATTGGTTTTTACTTAAAATATTTGCACTTTTCATTGTATTCAATACTCTTGCTATACATTTAAAAAAAAATATTGGTATAACTTGATATATAATTTTGTTTATGAAATAATAAAAATATAGCATTCTAAGCAAGCTACAGGATAAGTTTTTAAAAAGAGACAATATATTGGAATACTTTTGAACTGTTAAAATCCCCTTTACTCTCATGACTTGTCATAATATAATGTGTTTTAAAAATAACTGATAACCTATAAAAGAGATAAACTGCTAATTTCAAAGCTTTCTTTTACTGGTTTAATATTAACTAAAATTTCTTGCACTTTATAAATAATCAGAAAGTAAAGGGGCAAATGTTCCAGTTTAGGTAAGGTTTCACCAGGAATGGTAAATGAATGGCATTCTGGATTGCTAAGGTTCGTTAACACTGCCAGGTTGCTGACCTTTCCACTATGGTGTTTGAAAAAGTAGTACTTCACAAGCATGTATTGTAAGATGACTCATTTCAAGTTAAATGTTAGTGAAATTTTCTGCTGCAGAGAAACAACATGGCAGTTAATTTGTTGTTTTACTTTTTGTATATGTTTAGTTTTCATTTAATAAGTATTGCATTATTCTACTCACTGCACATGTTCTAATTCAGTTTCTAACTAACTTATGTTTATTGACTTTATGTTAATTCATCTAAGTTATATGGAAAATTAAACATATTTTATAAGTAATCATTCATTTTCATTTTGAAATGTAAAGCATAATGTTATGCTTTTTTATCTTATAAAAGTTGCACCAATTTTTGAAGTTTGCTTTATAGCTCAGTTTAAGTTTGAAATTGAATTACCTGCTTATATGCTTATGATTCTAATAAACATTTGTTGTTGATTTGAGTGTCTATAAATTACTTTTACTATATTACAAGCATCAATATGAGCCTAAAATATGAATGTACAGTTCCTGACACACATATTTATCTCTTGAAAATCATATGGAGGTCTTAGTTATCAAATTTCAGTTCAGATTTGATATAGTGTTATTCTTTTAAAATTAATATTTAGAACATAGAAAACTACTATTTATATTTAACAAATAAAAACAAAATTATGCTGTTCAATGAAATATCTAATGAAAGATATGTGTCCCTTTCCTTTATGTGTTGCATAAGTATGATCATAAATTTCTATTTTTATAATTTCATTTTTGGATTAAAAAAATTTGATATTCCAAAATTTTGTAAATAAAACATTTACAAGTATTTCTCACTTGTAATCTGAAAATTAAACTAAAAAAAAAATTTTGAGCATCCTTGAAAGTATTTTACATGAGATTTATTGATAAAGAGGGAAGTAGATGCGAGAGGAAAGGACATAATACAAGTTTTTGAGATTTATAGAAAAGGCAAATCAACTGATTTCAAATAAAATTCATGAAATGATAATCATTCAGATAAGTTGTTCTTAACAATAGTAGTAAATTATTTAACATAAAAAGAAGTTTTAATTTTAACTTATATATGATCTGTTTGTTTTAAAATACTTGCATGGATGTTGGTATAATGTTACAATTTGCGATTATATGCTATTGAAATTATACGAATAAATGAATTTTTATCACTAGTAAGGAAAATTGTATAGCTAGATAAATGCATCACTTATTATTTAAAAAAAAAAGTTATTAAAACAATTTACTGAAAGGCGATCAGATTTTCAACTTTATATTCTATTAAAATAAACCATTAACTGTCAGATTTAGCAACAAATAAGTAATATATTTCCCTTTTTCTTACAAAATACTCAAGTTTAAAGCAACAAATTTTAAATGAAAATTTAGATAATTACTCTTGAAAAATAATGGTAAAGTAACCAAAACCTTCAAACTATTCAATGGTTTGGAAATGGTTAGGTTCTTATAGGAATATTCTTAGTATGAAACTTTTTAAGTAATAGGCTTTCATCTACTCAAACATTTGTAAAGATATGTATCAATTACATGAAGTAAAATTTTTTTACCTTTAATCATTTGTTATCATACAGAAGGAGGATATTTCTTGCATTTATTATTGTCTATATTAAAATACTATCTTTCGATATAACTAGTTAGGGTTTGACGGTTTTTTAAACTAAGTTTGTCGCATTTGAAAACCGGTTTAAAAAATTCATATTATAATGTAAAAATTAATTTTAAACTTGTTTGAATTGCTATTCATTTTATGCAATGGACAGCAAGCACATTTTTCTGGCAGTAAAAGAATATGTTGTTTTAGTATTTAATCATATTGGCTCTTATATATGGAATGAAGCTTTATATCCTAAACTTTTAGAACTTCATAAAGTCTTGGGGCTGATTCGTCTAGAGCTGAAGGCTTAGGGCGACTAGATGCCAATTTATTAACAACTGAAGGTAGATTTGAATTTCTGTTAAATGAGCTAAAAAATTTAAACACCAATAAGTTTAAAATTATTATATGCTTTAGAAAAACGAATTCAAGGAAGAAGGCAAGTAAAATTCTCAATTCTTTAGCTGTATTTGCAAAATCCACAAAACATTTCTAGTTCAGCGAAGAAATCTATTGTGTTTTCTTTAGCTTCAAAAACCGAAATTATTAAATTATCTGGAAAGATATTGTTTAGAGTATTTCCAAATTCTTATGTGGAAACAGATTCTGATGAAGAGCAAATCGAAGAAACTACTCATCAGAGTAATGCTTTTTTAAAAAAAGCATGGAAAAATTAATTCATAAGTTTTTTGAAGACCCTGAAAAAAAAAACAAAAAAAAAAAAAAAACTTACAAATCCAAAGATACTGAAAGCTGAATTTTCATCATTTGAGGAAACGAATAAAATAAAAAGGTTTGTTATTTGATGCCATGAAAACCAAGCTCAGTACCTAGTGAACGAGTATTTTCAATTTCAGGCAATATTGTGTCCAAAATAAGAACAAGACATAGCCACCTTTCAGTGGATATTTTATGTTTTTTAAAATCCTATTTTATTAGAAGAAATTAAAATTAGTGAAAATAATATAAATATTATTTAAAATTTTTGTTTGAGTTTGCATTATTTTGTGCAAGTAATCCTTAATTTTTTTTTTCCTATTCTATTTCTTTCGACAAAAATTCGAAAACCTGCTAAAACCAGTTTTTTTTGTGAAATATTGAATTCGAAAACCGGTTTTTGTATAAATCCTATAGCTAGCTATATGCTGTTACATGCAATAATTTGATTGAAAAGAAAAACAGTGCAATTTAAGCTCAAAAGTAAGGTATTATTGAGACTATAAACTAAAAGTCATTTTTTCAAAACTTTATATATATTTCTTAAAAATACTTCCCCCCTTTCAAAATCCTTTTTCATCCACTTTAAAACAATATTGTTACAAACCTGTAATTTTGCTTCTCAGAACGAATAGTGTCACCATAAGAAAGACCGTTTTACAGTCGTCTGTATTGGATGCTGTCGGATGCCGAGCCAGTGAACCGACAAAATGGATAATGCTGGAAACTTCGAGAATTTTGTCGATTCGTTCATTAAGAACCGAAATATGCCTGCTTGGTTTAGAAGCTTCTAGCCCCGCCTTCCGGGAACTATAAAAGTCCGGTACTCTCGAGCTGTAGTGTCGTTGTCATGAATTGTAGTCGGAGTTGCCGACAAGTAACGAGTCTTCGAAAGGATAGCGAAGAAACAGCGGAGTGCCTGCGTTGTGTGGAGCGAGTGCTGAACTGTGTGCCAAATCCTGTTGTTTACTGTGGAAGCAGTGTCGTATCTTTTGTGTAGTAGCCAGTTGTGAGAAATAGCGAATCGGCAGCTAAAGCGAGAACAGACAATGAGAAGTTCAGCCGTTTGAGAGACCGTAGAGCGAGCTCCGAGGATCCCCTCTCCTGCTGGATTCTGTCTGGCTGCTTTGTGTGCTGTGGACGATTACTACTTGTGGGCTACTGTCTGCTATAGTGTGTTGTCCTGTGTTCGCCTCGACTGTAAATATTTGTCGTCTTTGTATACTCGTGTTCTTTGTGTAAATAAACGTCGTTGTTTTCTACTGAGGCCTGCTGATTGTGTTTTCACACCATACACCCACTATCAAGCAAACCCGGCGGCGGTGAAAAATCCGTAACAATATAAATCAACGTAATAGCTTATTAAATAGCTTATAGCTTTATTAAAATTTTAGATCACAGATACATATTCGAGATCCTACATTTTTTTCAATACTAATTTTAAAATACTATTTTAGAGATCAATTAAAAAAAACTAGGAATTCTTAAATTTGCTAACAAAAGGGAGTATTAGTATTAAATCCAGATACATGCTCAAGAGATCTATTCAAAACTTTTTATCCAAAAAGGGCAGTGTACAAGTTGTGCCAGAGACAATAAACCAAAATAACCAGGTAGAAAACAAATTTCTATCTTCCATGTTAGCATAAGATATTATTTGATATTTTGAATATGCTCAATATCTATTCAAAACTTTTTACCTACACAGCTTGTGCCTAAAACAACAAACCAAGATATCCTGGTAGAAAATAAATTTCTCCTATCTTCAATGTTAGCACAAGATATTGTTCGATATTTTGAATACTGGACACTATCATGGAGATTCTGTAATGATGTTGCTGGGCGCTTCATGCTAATAAGGATCATTTAATAATAAAATACAATGGTGTAATAGTATTCATAAAATAAAGTTTAATAATATTTCAATATTTCTTCTAATGCTAAAAATAAAAGACAAAATCCAATATATGGCAGAGCATGTTTTGAAATTAAAGAATAAGCAATTATTTCTATGAAAATAATTTTTGGTGAACTGCATTCTTAATGAAAAAAAAAAAAAAATCGATGAAAATTGTCACAATTTCTTTATGACATATGTAATCCAAATTCATGCTTTAAAAAAAAAATTAATCTATACTGATCATAGCAAAAGATTTATAAAATTCATAAACATAGCAATACATTATACAACAGATAACTAATTTATAATGACAAGAACTGTAAAAAGTGGGTGTGGCGGGAGGGGGGAGGTCAAAAAGATTTTCTGACAACCTAGGATTATTAGGACGTATGAAAATTATGGAAGTATGAAATTTATTATGCAAATATGAAGACTGTAGGCAATCAAATAAAAAAAAATTGTTATTAGTCTCATGACCAAATAAATAAATTCATAACAAATACAAATTCTATGAATTATAAAATATTAGGATAATATTTAATTAAATACAATTGATCAGATTCCTGTTTGTTTCATTACATTTACTTTATTATTATAATATTTATAAACAACAAGAGTATTTAAGTAATTTTTTTATACAAATGCAGATGCTATAACAAACAAATATTATATATGCTTTCTGAAAGTTACAAAAATAAAAATTAACCTAAATAAATCATTAACATATTAAATAAAAAAATTCTGAATTATTAACCTAAATGAAACAGTTTTTTTTTTTTAAAGAAAAGTGGCCTCTTAGTATGTACCATTTATTGCTGTGAAATTCCTAAATCAGCTATTGATCAAAACAACATTAAATATAGAAATAAGTTGTTACTTTAAAAAAACAATTTTAAAGAAAAGTTTATTTCATTTTTTTTATTTACAGTGAAATTTTACCTTTTATGAACACAAAATATACAAATATGAATAACTTATAGCAGCATTATTACATAACACAAATTTTCTTTGCAGGAGGTTGTTCTAATTCAGAATTTTTTAACACAGTCTCTACTACAATGTTTTCAGATTTTAAATCCTCTGAATTTTTACGAATCTCTTCCTCTGAAGAACTACTTGACGATTCAGAATCTTTATGTTCTGTCACTAATCTGAATACTTTGGGATCAGATGCATCTTTTTCAAAAATATTGCTAAGACATTCAGGTAGATTGGTATTTTCATCACTGTCAGAATCACTGGAATCACTAGAAGTATCTACATACTTTACAGTCGTTGATGATTCACCATCAGTAGGTTCTTTTAATACTGCAACATCCTGTTAAATGAAAAACTATCATTAATGTTACCAACAACCGATAATTATAAAATAAATGTTTCACTAAAGAATATAATTGCTTATTTACAAATGCAAATCAAGTTAGATATCCTCAATTTAGAGGTAAAACAGAGTAATAGAACTAATGTTGATCATTTTATATTTAAGATGAATGATTTAAAACAGATTATGCTTTGTATGCAGAAAAATAGATATTTAAAAAAATCATTTTAGCCTTATTCTTCTATTTCACACAATTCTGATCATTTCTGCAGACTACAAAAATTGCCACCAATACTTGTTATGAAACACGACTGACCATTACATATTTATATTATATATTGCGTAGAAATTAATAAATATTTCAGTAATAAGATAAATTGGTATTCTATTTTACTTTCATGATTATTTATTATCATTTATGTTGCATTTAAGAACAAGTTATAAAGTATAATGAGTAACTGCAAAATTGACTAACAGATTGAAGTTACTATAAATCTGGAAAATTTATCTTCAAGAAATAAAATTTTGTTCTGACATTTTAGGTCAATAAATTTGAAAAAGTTATAACAACATTTTTAAATGAAATCAGTTGATGCAGTATTTAATTAAAAACTCTGTAAAGGAAACAGCTTCAAACTGGTACTCTGTTAATTTACTTAAACATGATTTTTTTTTTTAAATTTTTACTAACACAAAATGATTTGGGTATGAACAGGTTAAATGGACTTTCAGCCAATGGGCAGATTTTTCACAATTTAGTTAATGTTTTTATAAAGAAAGAAACTGAAAAGGTAAAAACTTCTAAAAGATTTGCAAGGAATCTAACCTCCCCTTATTATTATTATAATAATATAGTATATAAAATATTTTCCACATTTGAACACAACAATTTATAATAAAGTTTTGTATACAGAGTAATCCTTGTTTCAGTAAGTTCATTAGTTTACTGCTAGAGCATATAGTATTTTATTTTATTTTTGCATAACTTTGTTCTACTAATATTTAATTGAAACAAGTTCAGCTAATATTTAGTGTATGTGTAAAAGTCAAGAATCTTTCTAATGCTGTCATTCATTCTAAATACATGATTCAGTTAAGAAATCACTTCATTACTTGAAGTACTTAAACAAAAATGACAGATTTCTTTTCTAATATCTAGTACAAAAATAAAATTGAAAAGTAAATACATGCAGCAACATGGTAATATTTAAAAAACAAAATAAAAAGGGACTGTGACTTATTAAATGATTAATTCATCTTCTATAATGATCATAAAATTTTGACAAAAAGAAATTTCTTTTAATTATCTGCCTTGCTTCTTTCTTTTATTCCAATAAAATGATTAAACTTTTCAAACAATTGGTACATTATGCAGCACATTTACAATATAAAAATTAAACAATTTTATTTACACAACATTTCCACAGGCTACAAATTACATTACTTTCAACAGATTGGCTTATATAATTGTTATGAAGCAATTTTACAGAATTAATCACTTATTCAGAAATACAAATTATATCAATAAGAGAACCTATTGTTTCAGTATTATATTAATTATTTATGTTGTACATATGATAAATTGATACATGATAGAGAGAGCATAGTTAAGTATAGAACATTTTTTTAATGCATCATCTTGTTGAAATGTGCCTCTTTACAATAATTTCTCAAGATTAGATGAATGCAATAAATATTTGGCAATTCTGATTGATTCCCAAATTCCATTTGATTCTATTGATGACTTACTGTTCCAAATGACCATTGTGGATTTTAATGCAAGAAATTTTTTTTTATATTTAAATACCACTAATTAGTACTACTGAAGTATCAATTAAGCATTATTATATTGGAGTAAAAACTGTAAAGATTCATTGTTAATTATGTATTAATATCCAAAAAAAAATGTAGCTATGTTGTATTTTTTTAAAGCAAAAAGTTGGTTGTATAATGTATTCCATTTAATTTTAAACCTTGTCCCATCAAATCAGGACCATGCTGAATTGTTTATTAAGAAAATGAAAGATTAATTACATAGAGCAACATTTTACCATTTCAACTACAGGAGCCCCTTCTTCACATATTTCAATATTGCGTTCCTTTTCAGGCTTCTTTTTCAATTCCTTTTCGCTTTCCTTCAAAGCAGATAGAAGACCAATAACTCTTGCAAGCACTAGGGTACAGAAAAATAATTATAAAGTAACAAGAAACAACAGCATATTAAAAAAAAAAGGTAGGCAATCAAATTTTTCTAATTGATTAGTTTCCATTTTGAATGGGAAAAAAAAACAAAAAATACAACAATGCTAAATTTCTTTAAAAAAAACATTTCCAGACAACTCTAAAAAATTATGTTAAAAGCAGTAACAGTTCATAAATACAAATTTTATAGTATAATAATATTGCAATAAGGATTATAACAATTATGCTTTATATTAATGAAATTAAATGGATAAATAAGAAAATGCAATTAACAAAGAGTAATTGAAGATGTAAAAAGTTATTAAAAATGGCTACAAAATTTCATAATTCTTTGAAATGAAATCATACTGGATTCATAGATATAATATATCAAACATACTCTTTATAGAGTTTGAGTTGGATGCAGTTTACTGGCACTAAAACCCTTTTTTATTATGCAGCGCCAACCATAATCAAAAATGATTCAGAGAAACAGAAACATTACCAACTATGACAAATGATAACAAAAACAATGAAAAAGTAAAGCATTTATAAAAATTTCCACAAGTTAGAAAATTTGATAAAATTATAAAACACTAAAAACAAGCAATTTCAGAGAACAAGAGGCAGACAAACTTAAAACATCAGTTTTATGATCGGAAAATTAAAAAAAAAAAACAATTAAAAAATAGAAATGTAAATAATATAAAAGATAATAGTGTAAGATTTTGAAAGTAACAAAATCGTTGACTGACACAAAACAATATTGAAAGAAATCTAGAATTAAAAACATTAATAATAATAACAATAGAACATTACTTTGTATAAATCACTAAAAGTTAATAGAATATACAATGCAGCAAACACCAGGCTGAAGAAAGTAAAACTTGAAAATTAACACAAAATTTATAATAATTATATCAGAAATTTGATAAAGAGAAAAACAATGTGCATACATGCATGATTTCTTACATATAGACAATGTGTGCTATTTTAGAGATAAATAGTTAACAGTAAAAATAATAATAATAATTAAAAAATCACCACACAACCCTTTGTATAAAGAATTTTATAAAAGAAAGATTTTCTTATCCCCCCCCCCCAAAAAAATGGTTTCATTTTTTTTCTTTAAGTTGCCGATTCATTGGTAATTTAATATAAAATTTGGAGGGGGGGAGGGAACAACCTTGAGCAAATCTTAATCAACTTCAACATTTACAGATTTATTAAGATTCTCTTGCTTTTTTTATATTCCCATGGTGAAGCTTATAAGTCAGATAACAGCTACGGGACAAAAGTAATTACTTTTGTCTTGTGGTCTTGTTACTCGACTGCAAACCATAAGGTCCCAGGTTCTATTTTAGCCAGTTCAATTTCCACATTGGTGACCCGGAAAAGCTCTCTCAATTACAAGGACATTGCATCAGCTCAGTTAGTAGATGATGAACTCAAACAACTTCTTCAATCAAACTCATCATCTTTAATATTGAAATATCATGCTTACATGCAATATCTTCACAAATAATCCTCATCCTTTCATCCCCAAGGATTACAGCACACAAGTTTTCAAACACCTGCATAGTTTCTCTTATCCTGTTATTTCTTCAACAAAAATTATTACTCAATGTTTTGTGTGACCTAATATCAAGAGGGATATTAAGATGTGAGCAAAATCCTGTCAACCCTGCCAAAGATCAAAGATTTACCTTTTCCTCCGTCGAATGGTCAAAATTATTGTCTCGCAATAATTGACCGATTTACAAGATGGATGGAAGTAATACCTACAGCAGATATAACTGCTGAAACGATTTGTAGATCTCTTATCTGGCTGGGTATCTTGTTTTGGTTATCTTACAGTCATAACAGACCAAGGTAGAAACTTTGAATCAAATCTTTTCAGAGAATTGAATAATCTCCTTGGAACTAATCAAATTCATTGCTGTCCTTATCACCCAAAGGCCAATAGACTTATCGAAAGAATGCATCGCCACCTCAAAAATGCAATTAAGGTTCACAAGACATCTAGAAGGGATGATATTATACCAATTGTTCTTCTTGACATGCGTTCAGCTGTTAAGAATGATATACAGGCTACATGCGCAGAATTGGTGTATGGAACAACTCTTCAACTACCATCTGATCTTTTCTCATCCGACAAGATTTCTAGATGTACTCCAACATATGTCACAATGATATGGGATAAAATGAGGTCTTTGCAACCAG
Source organism: Argiope aurantia (assembly GCA_026543865.1). Classification (NCBI taxonomy): domain Eukaryota; kingdom Metazoa; phylum Arthropoda; class Arachnida; order Araneae; family Araneidae; genus Argiope; species Argiope aurantia. The sequence goes on from JAPMOR010092830.1 coordinate 118,176, forward strand.
TATCAACTTCTGCTCATTGAAGAAATTCTATATTTCTTCCAACTACATTAAAAACCTGTTAACATGTGTTTCTGAGAGTTGATAGCGTTCAACCACCACTCTCGCAACATTACACTGGTCCTCATTTAGTCCTCAGGCGAAATGACAAAGTTTTCACGATTCTTGTGAATGGAAAAAAGAAATATGTGTCAATAGATCAAGTCAAACCAGCCTTTTGTTTGGATGATGACAACTATTTTCCTTCCATTCTTCAAGTGCCTAAACCAGAGCAGGATAAAATAGAAGTAACACTGCATCCAGATAAACAAATTTGTAAAACTTTTCCCTCAAACTAAATTTGGATGACGTGTCAGATTTCTGAAAACTTTGGAACAATTTACAAGATAATTTTTTTTTATTTAAAAATTAATTTGATCTGTATATATATGTTGGCAAAATTTTGTATTTCATGTTCTATTATGAGTATTCATTTAAATTTTGTGTACGAATATATCTTAATTAGTTCATTAGGCAATTTTTTATATTAACTGCATCATTTAATTTTGTATACATTTTATATCATCATATTTTGTTGTGCTATAATTTAATGCATTTTGATATTGCAATATTGTTCCCCAACTCACTTGGGGGATACTCTGTGGTGAAACAATCCCTCTGGTGCGGCTGCTTACCTTTGCGCAATCGCAAGTAATAGAGGCGCCAAGCGAAAGCCGATGTCGGACGGATTTCCTGTTTGAGGAGAGTACGCTCGGATGATGCAAGATGCGAGGTGAAAATAAAAGTGTGTGGATTTTAATTGGAATGATTCCTTGGTGATTTATTTCTGAAGATGTAATTATAACAACCTTCTGAGAGCAGCAAATTATTTCCCATATTCCTATGAGAAATTTTTGTAGAATTCTATCACGGACTTTTATTTGAAAATGTATTAATAAATTAAGACAATACAATCCACCTATTTACTTCATCAAATATAAAAATTAACAATCTTTATATCTCATGTTTTAAATATATATACTTCCGTAATTTTATCTGTGCATGCTTAAAAGAAAACACACATTCAGTTCTCCTTTACTAAAGGATAAAATTAAATATCAGATACACTTTATAATATATAGAAATAAAATAGAAAGTTGAGGAGAGAACACTTTTTTATCTCCCTTCTTAGGAATTATGAGTGGAAATTTGAAATTCTCATGTTTTTTTGAGATACGATAAAAACAGTTTCAGTTATATATCAAAGTTTGATATTGAAAATTAGATTTAATGAATGCAATTGAAATAAGGAAATGTTTAAACAAAGAAACAGAAAAAAAAATCAATAACATTTACATTCAGACTTTTATTTGTACTTGGAAACCTTCAGCTAATAAACATATCTCCATATGCACAAAACTGGTTGCATGAAATCATAATTTCTGGTAATCATTAATCATAAAGATAAAATCCATCTGCTCGTGCTCTATATAAAAAATTGTTGAACTGAGAGTTTTCATACCAAATGACAAACTTTGAATGGTATTTCTTCTTAAGAATTTTATTTTGATTCTTAAGAAGAGATATTATGAAAATTACCTATTTTAGATTCTTAATACATCTGAATTTCCTTTTTGATTTTAGAATCAATTATTTCATCAAAAAATATCAAAATTCACATTTTTCAAAACAATGTACATTAATAAACTATTTCACTGGATAACTTTCATTTCAAATTGGTAGCATAAAGTACAAAAATAATAAGCAATTTCAAATCTTAAAAAAACATAATAAAAACATAAATCAACAAATATTTGACTGATGTTAGTTTATAAACAATATTGCATTGCTAATTAAAAACTTATGAGAAAGATGTACCCTATATATTTCTGATAATTGATTCCCCAATTTTATTAATCTTAAGCTTTAAATGTTTACTATTATTTAAAAAATCTGCAAAACGTAATGCACATCCAAACAATGAAATATGTAAAGATAAATTACCTAAGCTTTTAGTAAACTTTATTACAGGTTTTTCTTTTTTCTTATTGTCTGCAGCTTCTACAACTCGTTCGACAGCTACAAATGAAAACAAATTTATCATAACTTAATAAATTTCTATAATAATTACTGGGAATAAGAACATTATAATATAGTGATGCATTTAGATAGCCCAAGATATCCAATTTCCTTTTTGTCAATGATCACTACATAAAATTGCACCTTTTGAGTCTTTTTTTAAAATACAAATGTTTTATAACCTACTACAGCGCTGCATCAATTCTGTACATTAGATGTATTCATAAAATTTCAATTTTATAACCCATCTTATAGAAAATATATAAAACAATATTGAAACTCAAAAGAGAATCTGGATTAAACATGTACAAATAATAAGTACTGGATATATTATATTGCTATACAAAGTAATGATGCATGGCTGATAATTGAAGAAAGATAGTAAATTAATTGAAATATTTGCTGTTTGATGATTTATTTAATAAAATTAATACTAATAAAATATTAAAATATAAGCAAATGTTTGCTTCCTACAGGAATTATCATCAATTACATCCCACCTCCAAATAATCTAACACTCAGTCGATTTACTAATTAGTTTAGAATACACAATTATCAAATTTTTATTTGGTACTTTTGACATACAAAGCTTTGGCATTTTAGTATCAGTATGAATTAATATGCGAAGTTTTTAGTTAATTTGTTTCGAATTTCTATATTACAGATAACATGTCAATTAATGATATATGTAAAATAAAAAGCAGATGTAGATATTTCTTGACTTTATACTATCGACAGTTTATTAAGCACTTGAAAATTATGCATCCTTAATTCCTCAAAACTACAGATGGAAGAGAAAGTTAGAATTATATTCATTAAAAATGTGCACAAGATATTTATGACTTAAGAATAATAAAAGATATTTACAACTCCAATTCTGACAACTGCTTTGCAAAGACAATTTTTTTTTTTACAAGACATTATTTATATCTCTAATTTATATTACCAGATAATTTATATTGACAAAAAGAATTCAATTTATGATAATAACAGTAATACAAATATTATGGTAATTAAACAGAACTGCATTAGCTTAAAAACTAATTTCTATAAATGATATAATTTTACTTTTAATTTTCTCCTTAAGTTTAATATACTCATCTGATTTTTTAAAAAAGGGAAAGTTCTCTTTTATCTCTTAAAATTAAAAACACTAAATAAAATGTACAAGTACTGGTAGATGAGTCAGTGTAGTTAAGAAAAATTAGAAATATGTAAAAATGACAAAATACTATATTAATAAACAGATAAAATTTTAGAATATTTTAATCACAAATGCTTTATCTATAAATTGTTCACAAGTGTTATAAAAACCCTTCTTGAAAGTAAACAAGAAGGAAAAATACCAACAATGCTATAAAAACCTACCCAATAAAATTGCTCTGCTTAAAAGCCATTTGTTGTTCATTAACTTGGAAAATAATTGTACTATTGTTCGTTCACCAGAAGTTGGCACTTGGCTCCACCCTCATCATGTGGGATCAGACGATACTACTTCGATGATTTCGGAAGGAGAAAGTGGTCAGTGCCAAGAAAGGTTGCCAACTGGCAATCATTAGCTTTTATCCCTTTTTATATTATTTCAGTGAGACAATTGATGAATTCCATGAGTTATTGACAAACATTCAACATACCACACAAAATGTACATCTTTTACGAGATTTTACCTTTGACTTTTTCTAGCTGAAAACAATGCTGAATAAATTCTTTATGTTTTCAACTGATCAAAATAAATAAAATCTAGCCATAAAGATATTTATTTTATATTAGCTTGGCTATGCTGTCTGTAATGTATATAGCAATAACACTAACCACTTCTTTTAAAGTTGGAAAATATTTTAAAATTATAGATAGTTCAAGTTTTAAAATGATATACAATACTTAGTATTTTGTTAACACTGAAATTTTGTTGCTGAAGTTGACATTTCCACTTATAAAATTTATTAAAAGTTGCAAAAAATATAAATATGGTTTAAAATATATTTTTCTTAAATTTGACAAATAAGTTACATTTATTATTTTTTGGAATGAGATATATTTCAGAATCTAGTTATAGTGAAGAATCTCGATTTAAATTATTTCACGAATAAAAATAGTATTTAAAAAACTTGCATTACCTTTGTAATATCTAGAACTTACTAATAAATAAATCATCAACTAGGCATTTATTCATTCTGCTTGAACTGATTAAATTTTATTCAAATGTTTCTAATTAAAAATAATCAAGACATTCTTAACAAAGGAAATGAAAACTGTAGGAATTAGAATTAAGGTTCATCGTCATAACTATCATCAGTGTCATCATCACTAAAATTACTCTCGGTATCAGAATCCAAATTGATGTTAAAAGAAATATTTTCCACGACTTCTTTGACAATGCCGTCAGTTTCCCAATACTTTTTTTCAATGTGCTCGATATGTTTGCAATGTTTTTTCCATCTCATATTTCCAATATTTGTCATGGCTAACAAAGCAAGACTTTCAAGATGTTGCAAACTCATGTCGGCAGTCGTATTTCTCTCTCGCACGTAACGTTTAACATCCACCCAAATTAATTCTATTGGGTTTAAATTACATGGTATGGGGGAAGTTTCAAAACATCATGTTCTTGTTCCTTTAGAATTTTGTCAATGATTTTTTTTTTTTTTTTTGCTACTTGCATTTGCAGCAATCAGTTTAAATAACTGAACTTTTCCCATTTTTAATTGTATGGGATTTGCTTTTTTTCCCAACCAGCACACATTTTATCCTTTTTTAAGCTTTTAGTGGGTACTGGATCCATCAGTTTCGTGTGATAAGTTGCATTATCCATAACCATGACCGAATTCGTTGGAATATTAGGTAGCAGCTCCTTTTAAAATTATCATAGTTCATCTGCTCGTGATAATCTCCAGTTGCAGATCCAGCTTTAAATATTAATCTGGCATTTGGAACAGCACCTTATTCTGATCCAGCATGAACCACAATCAGGCGATGATATGAGCTATCTTTGATGGCAGCGCCAATTTTTTTATCTCTCCAACATTTTTCGAATGGAAGATTGCTGTCCAATGCCGTTTCATCTATGTAAACAATCTTCCTTTTTGCTTCTCAGAATTTTTTCATTTCCCTAAGAAAATGAAATCTTCAGGCTACAATGTGCAATCTTTCAATTAAGATCCGTCTCTGGTTTCTGCAACGTTTGTACTAAAAACCTGCAATGTGGAGGTATTTCCATAGAGTTCCTCTTTTCCAAGGAAAATTTATTCTTTCCTTCACCACGGGAAGCAAGCAAGATGATATAATTTTGTTGTTTGCATAAAACTCATTCACAATATTTCGAAGAACACACAGATAAAAATTGTCCAATATTGCATTTCGAGCTTCGGGACACTTTCGATGTTTCTCTGGTGTAGATAAATGTCCATTTGTAGAAATATCTTCCTTTTTGATTTGCTTAATTGTTCTAAGTGAAACACCAGTAGCTGAAGCAGCACGTTTTTGGGCTTGGGAAAAAGGAAACAAAAGTGTTCCAGCTCTAGCCTCATCTTCACAAAATTTAGTAACATTTATTATATTTCCCTCTTTCAAGTAAATAGTTTGCCCTTTTGAAGACATTTTCCAGTTGTTTGCTTTGAAAAAAGCAGATTTAGAAATTAAATATATATTATTTATTGATAACTAGCTAGAAGAACGAAAAGTACGACAGCAGACGATAAAACAAAGTAAGTGATAAAGAGTAAACATTCACCATTTGGCGCGCATTTAGTATTGTCTCATTAACAAGAGTGGGCAGTTTACACGTCTTCCCCGCACTAAAATGAACTCTACCTCCAAGAAGGCAGACCGAAGTGCCTTCTCCTGGTGAACGTAGAATAAAAGATGATTACAATATATTTCAATTTCAATTTTTATAATATAATATTTGTTTTTAATGATGAAAATTATTAATCATGTTCTTCTGAGCTTGCATTTAATTTGTATACTGTACATAATATGCTAGTAATGATATTGAGTTACTATTTTAATCACAAACACAATTATAAATTTTTTAAAATTCCAAATGTACATTGATAGATGTCAAATATATTATGAAACAATTTCATTTTATTAGCATAATAGTTCATCATATTTGAACAATAGAGTATGTATATTAATTTAATTTTAAAAAGAAAACAATAATTAAACATTCTACAAAATGAAATATTTTGACTATAAATTTTATGTATAATATAAAACGTAGTAAAACTGGGTTTAAATCTACTTTTAATACCAAGGTGCTACTGCATGACAGTGAATAATCGTGAAAAAAAGGTGAGGGGGTAAAGGTTTAATACAACTAGCGATTAATTGCCACAGATTCCATGTTAATCAGTAAAAATGTAACATCAACAACATGCAAATAATTCACAAAACCCTGTTTTTTTATATAATCCCCAAATATCTGATAATAAATTACCAAGCAAAATCAAGTTATCTGCATCAGGAAATAAGATGGTTGTTAATAAAAAGAAACCATTTACCTTAGATTACAATATTATGAATAATTGGACCATGCCCTCCTTGAAAATGGGCCATACCAGAAAGTAAATTTTAATTATAATTTGCACTTTTATCAAATTTCTTCAAAATGAATAACAAATTCTTTCAAGGTCATAAAACATCACAATGTAAATTTATAAATATTTTAAGTCAAAAGATTTCTTTAAATGGTTTTTAACAAAATCAGTTACCAAGTTTAGACTTTAAATAAATAAAGAGAGAAAAGAAAAGAAAAAAAAAAACAGTTACTGCCAACATTAAGTAACTCACATAATTCGAGTTTAATTCAGTTAATAAAAACCCTAAAAGATTCTCTCATATAGTCCTAATGTCCTAACTTATCAGTGATGCTAGTTTTTAAAGAAGTTTCATTTGTTAAATTTTCTATTCAATTTTATTCGATTGTTTTGACTAATGATGCTAATATAAAAGTTGCAGAAATTCAAAATAATCCAAGTTTTACTTCAATATCCAAGTTTCCTATAAATAGTGCTTTACAATACAATATGTGCAGCAATAATAAAGTATTACGTATAACAATGGGGACAAAAAAAATCAGTCATATTTCTCTTAAAGTTGTTTATTAGAAGACTTAAAATCTGAAAGTCTCATTAGAATAAGTTCATAAGTTTCCAATAAAAAAGAAGCATTAATTGCAATGTTTTAGGTTTCGTAATGAAGTGGCTTTAAATACTGGCTTTATTGAAAAAATAAAACAAAAACCTTTCTTTTATCAGCTTTTATAAGTTTTACAAATATTTTCTCTCTGACTGAACTGCGGCAAATTTTTCTACAGTTGCTAGTTAATATACGCTCCATATTTTTATGAAGCTGATAGAAAAATTTGCTTGAAATAAAGTTTTAAATGTTTGCAAGAAAATGACATAACGTAAAACTTACAATCCGAGTGTACATATTCAGAATACAGCAGGGAAGAATCAGTAGATGTGCTTGGTTCAGAAGACATTTTCGAAATTTCTATACAAATAAAAGAACAGTCAAACAAACCAAAAATTTCTGAGAAAATAACGCAACCAAATTATTCTTCAATAAACGAACATTCATAGAACTAATCCTGCAATGATAAAGTCACACCGTTATTTCTTCGCATTTAAATAAACGCACATGTTTGCCAAAGTTCATGTTTATATAGTTTTGTTACCACTTCACTTCAAACTGTTTTTGAGATTTGTTAGTTGGTCGGGGATATCTCGTAAACTGATTTCGAGTATTATTACAAATTCGCTTGATTTGATAGTTTTAAAATGATTTTAATGAACTATAATATAGTTTTGAGATTCAAATGTTGCAGGAATTTCTCCATTAAAGTAAAATACATTGTCTTGATATTAGAGATGCATAATCCACGCTTTTTTGAATAACAAATAATTTTGCTATTAAAAATTATTACTTAATATTAAATTTCAAATTTATTAATTGTAATTAATACTTAATTTACTAATTTAAGTAACGTGTGATTGAATTATCTATTTCAGCTTACTTCTTAAATTAGATTTTTTTTGAAAACTATTTATTTAATTTCTTTATTAGAGTAAACCATTTTATGAAAAATTTGAATTAAATATATATGTTATTTCTTTTAATTATTTACTTTATTTCTATATTTTACCAATAGATGGCGCCAGCAGTAAACGGAATATATGCTAAGTCAAGTCACAAGCAATTAAAAAGGATTTGTTTGGAATAGTGCATCATCAAATGTGAATAGCATATAAGCCAGTTAACAACTATTCTACCCGAACGATCGTTTTGGTAAAATTGTTAAGTTACTGGACTGCTAACCAAAAGGTCCCAGGTTCTATCCTCACGCATCGCTTACCGCCTCATTGGTGATCTCGGACGATGAACCTTCAACCTTCGTACAGCTGTTGTGGCGCCATCTACCACGACCCCCGATAGACAAAGCCTCTGCGGCTTTCCGTGACGTCATAACGAGACGGTACACTTCATTCTCTTAACGTCAAGTCTCTGCGCGCTAGAGAGTGAAGAGAAATTACTTTTCCCTTGTTAATGTCATTTCATATACTTCCATATCATGCAATTCAACACACATATATTGTAGAATTCATTAATAATTAAAATGCAGCCGCTTTCCACATCACCCTGGAGGTACGGTGCTTGGTATGCATTACCTTTTTTGCATTATGTGTAAGGCAGGTTTCCCAGTTGGTGTATCTCCCCTAGATTTAAAACTATTATCTTCATTCATTACATCATTGAAAATGCCTTTGTCATAATCATGTACTTGTTCTTTATTCACTACATCATTAAAAATGGCTTTGCCATAATCATGTACTTGCTCTTCATTCATTACATCATTAAAAATTATATCTGTTGCGAAATATTTTTGATTAGAAAAATTCAAAATTTCTTCTTCATATATGGTACATAAATTTTTAAATTATAATATAAAAAATACACTTGCAATGCTTTTGTTGATTAAATTCAAAACAATTCCATACAATAATGGTTTTATGAATATTTGCCGTGGCGTCAACTCCAAGAAAGCAATAAAAACAATATTTCACGAAACAGTATTCTATTCAAAAAAATATCCAATAAATCTTTGAAACATTAGAAGAGCTTTCTTATTTTATATATTTTATCATTACTTTGTTAGAAATATCTTTACTCAATTTATCAAATTTTCTTTCCTTTCCGGTTTCAGAAGAGCTTTTCAAACTATTATGTAATTATTCTATAATGCATTGACTGCAGACCAGATTACCAATCTATAAACATTTTCCGGTTTATGTCCTGAAATGCATTCGCCATAATCATGTATTTGTTCCTCATTCACTAAACTATTGAAAATTATCTCTGATGCTAAATACTTTTGATTGGAAAATTTCAAAAATTCTTCTTCATGTATGGTACATAATTTCT
>JAPMOR010092830.1:134430-153866 GCA_026543865.1 Argiope aurantia
ACACACACACACACACACACACACACACACACACACACACACACACACACACACACACACACACACACACATTGAGCTTTATTATAAGTATAGATATAGATTAGAATCCTAACATTCTTTTAACATACACAGCTGCTCTTAACATTGTAAAATCTGTCAAAGCAAGAATAATTTTCGAGCAATTACTGTTTCCAGATTTACATTATGCTCTTAAGCAGAGTTCATTATCCTTTCGGATAATTTTCTGATTATTGGAACTGGGAGGAAAAAGTTGCTACGAATAAATCTAATCAGTTTCTTCTGATTTTTTTAAAAAAATATTTTTATGTGGAATAAAAAAAAAAGCGATCATTTTATTTCTTTAAAATAACGGCAATGAGATAGTGCTTTAAACGTGGAAAAACATTATTAAAAAAGATGATTTTTACTTTCTCTTATACGAAACATACAAATAAAATGTATTATTGAAGAATTCTATACTCAGATATTAATGGTCGAGCTCCATGTTTTTAAAGCTCCTATTGATATTGATCTGTATTGATATTGATTGAAACTGTACTTTTAGTAATAGGTCTAGCTATTCCTCTGTTAATAATAATTCAAAAAATGAATTTCATAACCAAATTTTGGAGGAAATTTGTGTTCTGTCGGAATATAATATAATTACTGAAATTCGAAAGAGACAGATAAGTGAAAATTGCCATATAACTGAATCATCAAAATCGTAGATCTATATCAAGACTGTTTATCCAGTTTGTCCATTCAAATAGTATATTAAACCAGTGATTTAAAACTAGTCATAGAGGATTGAAATTAATAAGTAATCTTGATGCCAAAATTATAGATCTAAATAAAATGTAGAAATATTCATTGAATGGTTGTGAATTTGTCTATTTTCGTGTATGTAAGTGTGATAACTCAAAAAAAAAAAAAAAAGCAACAACCCACGTCATAGAATATAAAATTTACAAAAATAGTCTCATATTTTTTCGCGACATTCTGGCGGTATAAATTATAAAAAATTTATAATATTATACAATATTATTTTCACAACATTGAGTTGTGTTATACAATATTATATATGTTATACAATATTTATTAAATATGCACAATATTTTATTATACATACAGTGCATTCAGTATCATACCATATTAATATGCACTTTCAACTTAAGTTATATTATACTTTATTGAATAATATTATACTTTATTGAATAATGTTATGCAGTACTGAACTTATAAAATTTACTTATTAGGATATAGAAAAATATGCTTTAATTTTTCATTAATTCTCGTTAATTATAAGCTCGCTGTTCATAATCAGATTTTTTCAATCTTTCGCAACTTTTAGCGAACTCGAGACCTCGAAACCTTTGTTCGATTGACTTTTTGACGCTTTATCCACTTAAGTAGCTAGAGTTTTAAAGGGCTGTATTTAGGTAATGCAATATCATTTAATGAGTTATCGTATGATGTCTGCAAATACTTAATCTTTTTAGTTTTTAATTAAATTAATTTTTGACCACTTCTGATTGGTAATGTAATTTAAAATAAAAGAGATTTCTCCCTAGAAATAATGATTTACCATCGACAAAAATGAAGGAAGTAGGTACAAAACAAATTGCTTTTAAAAGCAAGACTTGCTATTTTCAAAACCATTATTGAGTTTTTTTTTAAGTTTGACTTATTTTATTGTATCTTTTGACAGTCTTTCTAAACAGAAAAAAAAAAATTTGAGAAAGTTTAAAAATTTCCTAAATATCAGAATGATCTGAGGCGTGCGTTAGTTTTTTTGTAACTCTTTTTATACACTGTGAGACGTCTATTTATAATATTTTTGCTGTACTGAAAATCAAATCCACCTTTTAATAATTATTAAAAAACTGAGTATTTATAAATTTTTAAGGAAAAAGAAGCTTTTTTTCGAAATTATTACGAAAAGATTCTTCCAAAATTAAACTTATACTTATTGTCAACAGATGGCAGCATATCATACTGAATATTATAATACTAAAATAAATAAAATACAATAAAACAGTAAAATACAGTAAAATTACTAACATGACATGAATAATTATTACATTTCGACATGAGTAGCATGAACTGATATTGATCTGCTCCAATAAATTTAGAATATATAATATCATTTTTATTGTATTGCACAGTATGACATAATTTTCAGTATCCTGGAGAATAGTTGTCCTGAGGGATTCTTTAAGAATAAAGACACAAATTATGTGATTTTTCAAATAAGAATTAATATTAGTCATGTTTTTTTTCATAATATTTTTGGAAATTGAGAATCTCGGAAATGCTCTGCGATATTTTGCTATGTTTTGAAATTATTCGGTTTTCCCTGGTATTCATGAAATTATATAATATTACACAATTATTATAAAATATGTGTTATTGAGGGAAGATAAATAAATTAAACTTGATACGTATTCTTATCACCAAAATTGTATTAAATTCGTTATCAAATTGGTCAGTGTCAAGAGTATTGTTCTAAAATATATTTATGTATTTTAGAATAACATTTATATAAATGCATATAAATATTATTTTAAAATGCACTAATAAAATCCTCAGAAATTTATACTTGAAGTTAAACATAAAATAATTATGCCATGAAATTGGGAAATAATGAACAGGATAACATTCCTAATGATTTTGTTCCGTCTTAAAGTATTTTTTAAAGTGCTGCTTTATTTTTTTCATACTTTTTCTAAGGAAAAAATGTGTGAAAATAATTTAAAAATTTGTTTTTATTTTCTCATATACTAAATATAAAAAAAGAATTAGTTCTTATAGTCTAAAAATTCGATCCCGCAGTTTTAAGAAGGATTTCCCTGAATAGGATAAGATGTCTTCATTTTCTTTATGTAAAGCATAGAATTGAAAAGGTTACTATCTTCACGGAATCCAACATTGAGATTTTGATGAATCTCTATGTTTCAAATCTTTCTGAGTATAATTAAAACAATTTTGGAATTGTGTTTTTTTTCGCCTGGAATACTTTGCAACCGAAAGACGCAGGAAGTTGAGTGGTTGAAATTTAGCATGTTTCCTTTGTTATTTATATGTTTATTATTATTGTGTTATTTTATTTATATGTTTTAGAAATCGTAGACTGATCTCTATTAGCACAAAATGTCCAATAATATTGTTTTGATATCCTCATGACATGGCCGGCATTCAGAATAGCGAGCAACATTTTGGAGATATCATACAATAACTTGTGCTAATATGGATGTCAAATGTTCGACTGAAATCCGTCACCTGGATGTTTGTCTGTTTGACCGTTTGCGATCATTGAATGGGAAAATTCAGACACAATGAATTAAATTAATGAAATTTGACCTATGATTCTATCGTTAGAATTTTAGATCTATTTCGAATTTCAAACTCGTTCAATCAACAAGTTAATTGACTGTCCATTCTTCTGCATGTGAGTGCAGTTTCTCAAGAACACAAGTTAGTCAAATCCCCATTAGAAGAAGATAATATATAACTGCGTTGCTATTCGCTATTCTGAATGCCAGAGTGTGCTATGGAGATATCTTAACAATATCGTTGGGTATTTTGTTCTAATAGGGATTAAATTTGATAAATTGATTTAACACTTACTTGAATGGTGGATTTGCATGAAGCTTTTGGATTGGATTATTAGATTTTTACGGCGTAAGAGTCATGTTGTTGACTATGCTAAGCAATGAAATTTTGGATCCAATGAATTCAAGGAAATAAGTCCAATATGCATTTTTGATTTTCATCTTCATGAAATGTAGCTAAACATAAAATGTGTCAGATAGTGCCAATGAAAAAAAGAGGGGGGGGGATTCTTTTAGTGTATAAGCTGGTGTAATAAATCTGAACACATTTATATTTAAAATAAAAAAAATAACAAATGAAAAACACTTCTTATATTTTGTTGTTTAATGGGATAAGAAATAAATCTTGAATAGTTTCTAAATTTACTTTCAAATTTAATTTCAAAAATTTTTTCTGGTTTTTTTGATAAAGAAATTGATTCAATCGCTCCGTCCCTTTTTTCGAAGAGCGAAATTTGGCGGCCGGTAATATTTTAAATCATTGTTACTTTAAATGCATAGCACAAATCTAATGAATAAGCAATTGGTGTCAAAATATTAAATTTTGTCTGTAACCATTCTATTAAATGAATAGAAATCCAATCAAAGAAATCAAAAGTATACTGCCTTATAGAACATTAAATTTTCTTTCAAATAAATAATAATTCATAATAAATTTCAATAAAATTCAAAGTATTTTGTCAATGCATTTTATTTTTCCACATATTTTTAAATTTGAAAAAAAAAATCTCATGGAATTATTACTCAATTCAGTACAGATATCAACTCTAATTTCAACCTGTAGCTAATTTCTAAATCATTTTACTATATATTATATAATATTTTTCGTATAACAATGTTATATATTTACATATATAGCATTGTTCTATGCAAGAAGGCACCAAGAATTAAAGTAATTAATGCCGCTTTTTTAAAAGCTCTATTGCAACTAAACAAAAATAAAATATTTTTAAATTTAAACATGTTTTTTTTTCTGATTTTTTGGATAAAAATGATGTTTGTTATTCAATTATCAATTTCTTAAAATTATTGTGCTTATTTTTGTTGCAAAATTCATGTTGAAACAAAAGTGAACAAAAACAGACTCATGGAAATAAGCTGCAATTTTAGAATAATTTTTTTCAAACTTTTATTTTGGAATAAACGAAATGTAATATTAGATTAGAATTACCTAAGTAGAGTTTTGGCTAATCGGTGAAAAAAGAGGAATATCTTTAAAATTAAAAAAAAAAAATCTTTCGTAATAATACATCGGTATTTGCTTACATATTTACATTTTGCATAGTTTATTTTTAGACAGTATTACGTGCCAGAAATTCATATCAAATGAAACCTTATGCACTGTTCCTTTTAGGAATCCGAATCTATCAATTTTGGATGATTTTACCTCACAGAGGGGTGATACTCAATAAGTAATATGAATCTATATCTGAATTCATTTCAGGCCTTGCACCTCGTCTCAATAAATGGGTTTTTATTTCGTTTGTCATTTTGAACCACACTATTTTATTTTTATTCGAGAATATCGTATTTATTTTTCAATTACATTCTTATGATGTCTTATCATAATTTCTCGTAATATAAAATATCAAACAACATTATAGAGATATTGTACAGCATTATGGATATATTTTATAATATTATGTGTAAATAGAGATGGTTAATTCAATTTTGAGGATTACCTATGGTTGCTACACCACTTAATTCTGCAGGTAGCCGAGGGGGAGGGACTATATTGCTAAAAATAAAACGCGAACATTTTTTTCTCTTCTTGCTTTCATCTCACCTCTATTTTGAAGAAATCAAAGCCTCATGTTGCATGCCCAAAAACACGAGGGGTTCCCGTTTTTGAAAGAAAAAATAAACAAAGAAAAAAATATCAGGGTTTGTCTCGTACACTGCCTAACCTAACACAATCTTTTTTTAAAAAAATTGTGCAATTTTTTTTTTTTTAGAAACTTTTGTCTAGTTTCTATCTTTTTCTATTCTGTCATTCTATCTTTGAAAATGCATTCAATTATTCTATCATTAATTCATTAAAAAGAAAGTTTGTTCCCCGTTTTTTAAAAAAAATTACTTAATATTTAGTATTTTTATATATTTACATTTTTATGTCACTAGATTTTTGATTAAATTAGACCTATTTGTAATGATGGCAATTTATTATCGATGATGCACTCATTTCTTCATGTTCTAGAGTTTTGTAATTTTATATATTTGTGCATTTTGATAACAATTCTTTTATTATTATATTTTCAGAATTTAATTACTGATTATCGAATTTATCTATTAATTTAATTAAATTTTGATTGTGAATTAGTGGCTCCAACTGACAGTAAATTTGAGAAACAATTGATTATGATAAATTATAAATTAATACCTAAGAAGGAACAAATAATTTAAATGAAATTCACCTTAGCACATTAATACAAATCTTATTTTAAAAAAAATTTAAAATTTGACTTGCTTCATATTCGTAAAAATGGGAAGCTATAATATTTTCTTTGCTCACTTTCAAATTTGCGGGAGATTTAAAACTTTGTACACTTATGTGTTTCATTGACAGTACAATACTTTAATAGTTTCAGAATTAATGATGAATTAATCCAGAGAGAAAGAGAATTTCCTTCTTTGTAAATAAACAGAGGGAATTAATAACATCTTAATTCAATGCCCAAGCTGCCATCTGGTAGTAAATTTCAGAAAAAAAATATTTCATGTTTTTATAGTATTAATTATAAAGAATTTTGAAATTAAGATTGAAAATTAGGAAATAAAAAACGTAACTGTATTTTTTTCTAAATATTACTTCAACAAAAAATGTTTTAAAATTATGTTTATGAATTTTTTTTTTAGACTTTTTTTGTGACAAAAAGGAACAATCCTTTCTCCAGTGTACTTTTAGAGTTATCTCGTATTTCATAGTGATGAAAATAAAATCATTGATAAAATGTCATTATTAATAAAATTTGCATCTATAAAGTGTCATTCATTTTGTTTCAAAATGAATGCACTTCCGAATAGTTTCTAAGAAAATAAATGCTTCTGTCATCAGAGCCCATTCTAGAGACTGATTATTCGAATATTTATCCGAAGCGCCAAAATTTGGGGGGTGGCGTTTGGCTGTGAATGTGAAAAACATATTGATATTTTAAACATCTACTTAAATGAAAATTGTATATATCGATTTTTTTTTCTCTAAAAATTTACAGTTCGTACTTATACTCTTTAAGCTTAAAAGCTAAACATAGTTACAATCTTTTTTTCGAAAGAAAACGGCAATAAAAGAGAGGTATTTTTAATTAAATAACTAAAACGCTATACCTCTGGATTATATTTCATGGAGGAAAGGATAATATCAGTATCAATTTTGTGAGATTATGATATCCCATTATTTAATGATTTCCAATACACAAGGGGTTTGATAGTGATATTGAACCCTCAGAATGTGCCCTATTAACTTTGAGTATAGATGCCCCCATTAGCACAAAATACCTAACAACATTGTTACGATATCTTCACGATATTGGTTGGTATTCAGAATATTGTACGACATCGTGGATATATCATACAATATCTTGCATTCAAGGGGCAGCATTATGGCCAAGAATTTTACGAGATACCCTAAAAGGATTTTTATTAAGACAAAGTCTATCTATTCTTTTGTATAATTACAAATTTCTTTTTAAAGATACTGGTCGATATTTTAGCGCAAATTAATATACGAGAATTTTAAGCAATGGGTAGCAACTTTTACATTGGTAAGCTTATTTCCTTGCAAACGAGAATTTTAAGAGTTGGAATCATCTCATCAAAACTTTAAAAGACCATGAAATTTATTTCAGAACTTTTATATAGGCCCACAAATCCAGACTAGAAATGAGCCAAGGTGTTGTAAAGCTATAAATGAAGCTGCTCAAAACTTTATTAATGCTGAAACAAATCATTGGCAAGAGGTGTTTTTAATTTTCTTAGCAGTCATTAAAATGCTTGGGCAAAGCTATCTAGCTTTTCAAGATGCAGGTTTATTGAGTGTAATAACGGCAATTCCTCAAAGATATTTCAGTTGCTTTCTGAATCAGATCCTATTATAGAAAATCACGTCCATGGAGTGTTAAAAAAAATTTGCAATTAATTCTTCTTTATGTAAATAATTTTTAACATCAGCATCTTCACATAGCTATTCTTCAAATTAAAGAAACAATCATCTTTTAATGTGAAATAACAAAATATCGCCTTTTTCGTATTCGGACATTATTATTATTATTTTGATTATTTTTATTTTTATTATTCGTACTAAACAAAACAGTGAAAAAGAAATAGGCCGAAAATTAATGAAACTCTTTTTTATTTGTTGTGATATAGATATATTATTTATATGAAATATAATATGACCTCATGATTTTCTTCATGAGGTTATTTCATCATTTTATTTTCTTCATATATTTTTATCATTGTTTTAAGTTCATTGAAGAACAATTTTTCTTTATAAGACTTCCACCAGAGGGCACCTCATATGTGAAGATGAGAAGCTTCCGGTATGGTGGTTGTTTCTCGCCACCTGAGTGGTTACTGAAATGGTGTGAGGTCGATTATCCTCTACTGATGACAGGACGTGCTTCCGACGGGGAGAATTGTAACGTGATCGGTGATGGCCCTTAAGATTCAACCTCAGTTCCCATCAATACTATCACGGCTGTTCGGTCATTCATATTTTTCCCATGTGCCTCGAGACGAGTCGGATTTGTTAATATGTGATTATCTTCATAAGATCCAATGCGGATATTACCTAAATAAATCCAAATTTTTAAAAAAAAATTGCAGTAAGTCTCACTATTGTAGATAATATTTAAAACGTTTCAACTTTTTACAGAACTAGTTCTTATTAATCTTTCAATCGATTGTCAAAAGGCTATTGAATTTATAGCTTTAGGATTTATTCATTTATGTCCCGTACCCCAACATCATATCATCAAACACATCATCTGGAGGAAAATTTATAAAACAAGATAATAAACTTTCTGTATTAAATTATCAATTTTATATTATTTATGAAATAAAAAATCAAAATATTTTTTTTATAATTACATAATTCCTTCCTGGCATTACAATGAAACAAATGACCCTTGAAATTAGATATATTTCAGTCAATAAATTTGATGTTAATGAAGTTGAAATAAAAATTAATGTAAGCTTTTTGAGCTACCACCATTCGAAAGGTCTGCTAGGAAATAAATATCTGAAATTATATCTGCTGCTATTCCTTAATTTTTTATCATTAAATTATAGTTAATTTTGAATTAAAATTTAAGTAAAAGGTGTAATATTATTAACTAAGTATTTTTAAACTATATGTGTGCTAAATTTAATTTTATAGAAAAATAAGTCTCTATAATTCAGGTATCTTCTAAATTACATTATGAAAGGGATTACTTCATTCGGAAATATCTAATACTTTTGTCGATGTATAATGAAATATGAAAGAATTTCCAAAAAAACATTTTATTAGTAACATATGACAGGAAAAAATTTTACAAGGACATTTGAATGACATATCAGGGGAATTGATGGAGAGAAATAAATAAATAGTACAAAACTGTAGAGATCTGACAAACAAACATAAAACAACTAATTTCAAATCATAAGCACTTTTAAGCATCTTTTAAGCACTTATGGAATTCTGAAAAGAATAAAATCAACGAATAATGAAAGCTTAATCGAAATAAATAGTTTTTGAGATTAAATTAAAGTATTTAATTCATTAATAAATTTCAATTGTTGAGATACAATTAATATAATATTTTGATTTTTCATTAATTCATTTATAACATATAATTCAGTATATTTTCTTATTAAATACAGGCCTCTTTCTTTCTTTCTTATGGGAACTGAAGTTTTGCCAAATTTTTGACTAATAGTTTGAAACAAAATAATATAAGAAGCTAAAATCTATGTAATATTGCTTTTATGTTGGGTTTAGAATTTTGAGAAAAATAAAATTTTAAAAAAATCAGCTTTTCATCTCTGAAAAGTTTATTTATAACAAAACATATAACACAAAAAAAAAATGATGGACGGACATTGTCGGTGACCAGCACCTATTCTATGTACAAAAATGATCGCAGAATTATGCTGCGTACGGTTTCACTGTTGTACTTGTTTACAGAACCTTAAAACAAGCAAACGAGCCTTAAGAACAAGATGTTCACATCATATAATAAATAAATAATGAATGATAGAATACTGCTGCCATAAATAACGATTTCAAAAAAGTGAGACCAGTTGTACCGTAATACCAGCCACCATATTAGTACGAAAGATTCTTTGATGTGAACAAATACTTAAAAAACAGAATTGAATCCTAAAGCAAACAACGAAAGGTAGATCGTCGAATTCCACAATTTGTGTTTTGTAATGCAAAACACTCATACATTTTTTACGCTCTTAACTCTTTTGAGCATTGCTAAGGCTTAAACGTTTCTGTAGTAATAATACGAAGTGAGTGATATGTAGTCTTTAGGCACTTATGACTTTCAGAAAAATAGTTTTTCATAATTTGCCTCTTCGATTTCAACAGCAAGATTTACATTTTCTTTTGCTGCCTGATTTGTTGCTGATGCTGTTGTTGTTGCTGTTGTTGCTTTTTGACTTGTTTTTCCATATGTTTCTTAAAGATAGCCATGTCGTAAGGCAGTGGGGGCATTTTTGCTGTACTTCTTTGCTTCAGGAAGAGGAAGGCTGCAATCAAGCTTGATATAATGACGATGGACAGAAGAAGAATCAAAGAAGCTGCAAACCCTGATGATGACATGCATACTTTACTCTTTTCGGTGATAATTTTCAGTTCATCTGTCTCGTTCTTGAATGGTGAGAATGTCAGATCATCGACGGCCACAACCTGAAGTATGCCATTCAAACCAATTTCTCTGACCTCCCCCTTTCCTATTTGCCTTTTTCTTCTGTGAATGCTGCATTGATCCTCACATTGTTGGCGACAAATTTGGACAGTGCATTGAATGTGAACTTCCGTTGAATCTGGGAATTTGAATGCTTGGAAATGAGCAAAAGAGAGAACAGAGGCAGATGATCCGAAGTTTTTGACTTTGGTAAATCGACTCATCAATTTTGGTCTTGTCACACAACCAGAAGAATCCACCAACTCAATTGGGGCTCTGTTACCATCGTGAGCTATGCAGTTACGCACCATCATGTCAAATTTATTTTCTTCGTCTTTAATTGCAAGAACCAAAGTCATCGTTTGGCCAATTCGCACTATTCCAGAAACTTCGTTAGCCCATGGACCTTTCCCAACTTGTATTTGCATCCAGCACCCGACATTGTCTCCAGCAAAATCAGCTCTAACCACCTGCAGCATATCGACATTGAAAGGACGGAAAGTGACCGTTTTCTCGTATTGGTCGTGCCAATTGCATCGTAGCTTACGGGCTTGATCCCAGACTTCTTGAACCAGAGGATCATACTGTACAACGACTGTGTTTTCGAAATATGACCCAGTTTCAGTGGGACCATAATGCCCAGATGGAGAATTTCCTTGCATTCCACAGCTGTTAATGGAAATATCAAACTCAACACTATTGTGACCAGAACCAGCAGGCAAATGAACACATCGTCCATAGCTGTAATGGCCTTTGCTATATATGATACCATGAAAAGGTTTATCAAAATCGATAGCCACCCTCATCAAATTCTTTTCGCATTTGACATCCAGATGTATTATTTTAGGCATTTCTGGCATTATTACTGGCCATCTTTCATCATCTGATGCATCATGCAGACCTGGGAAATTATTGATTTCTGAGCTGTAAGTTGCATCATTTGGTGGTAAAACTTGTCCATACAAAGAAATAGGCGCACTTTCTTCATGGACTTGATCATGTGCATCAGCATTTTTGGGTTTTATAGCGACTTGATTTTGATTGGATTCCAGAGGAGTAATTATTCTATTATTTACATTTAAGTTTGTTGGAAAATTGGAAGGTTGCAATTGTGGACCCGGTTCTGGTTCGGCAAAGTCTGGGAAAGGAATATGGAAACTTTTGTCTTGCTCGTTTTGCTTCAGTGCTTCTGCGTGGGATTGGGATTCAGAGAAATGAGGGTTGAGTATTGAAGATTTTTCATTAAATGGAGGTACTTTTACTTCACCTAAACTTCCAATAGGAGGGTGCCCTCCTGCAGGTGAGGAATGTATTTCTGGTGGTGGGGGTTGTGGATGTGGATGATCCAGAACTTCATTTTCTTGATGTGGAACAGACAAAATTTTTGATAAATCCAGAGGATCTCCATGCCCATTCGGAGGTAAATTTGGAGCATTGAGTTTCAAATCATGAGAGGCCTCTCCTTTGTGATCTTTTCCAAGGTCAAAGTTTGGTACAATGACCGGGACATTTTTGGGTTTACTCTTGGTTTTAAATTTTCGAGGTGGAAGGTTGTTTAAGAAGTCGTTAGGGTTGATATTGATACCGAGTGGAGGATGGTTCTGGAAGTTGGGAAGTATGGGAGGTCGATTTTGTCCTAATTGATCGGGTTTAATATTTTGGGGAATGGTAGCATCCAAAAACTGATGTGGATTGAAATTATTTCTTGGAGGAAATTGTCCATTCGGTAACACATTTTTCATTTGTTGGGATCCCGATTGCTGATAAGGCCCATTGTTGAATGGTTGATTCATTTTCTTATTTGGTGGCTGTGGTCTTCGGTTTCTGTTATTTGGAGAACGATTCTTGGCATTTGGTGGCGCATTAGGTGGCTTTCTGTCAGGTTTCCTATTTGGGGCACCTGGGTGAGGGGGTCCATTATTTTTAGGCAACACGAAAGACGATTTAGGAACAATTATGTAGCCGGACTGATGAGGAGACAACACTGGTAAGTGAAGAGGAATTGTATCTCTGTTTGGACCAGATGGCATTGGGATATGCTGCGACATGCTTTGTTGAAAACCAACTCCAGGTATCAAATCACCGTAGCATAGCTGCAATATAAAAAAAAGGATTTTATTAATGAAATATAGTAAATAAAATAATGAAAATGAAAAGTGTTAGAAATACAAAGTAGAACGAATTGAGCTTAAAATGCTATCATTCTACTATTTTAGACTAGAGGTTCAAATTTCATTTTTTCAGAAGGTGTGTGTAAATTCCATGGAATTGTCCTTAAATAGTTTTTATTGTAATTTTGGGTGCAGAAAAAATAACAACAACAACAACAAAAAAACAAATAACATATATATAAGTAGTTTTTAACATTTTTGGTAATCAATTTTGATTATTCTTAATAATCGCATATATTTCTTTTCAAATTCTTGATAATAATTTGCTACTGGTTGAAAAAATTTAAAAATAAAAGCGTTGGTGTCTATATCCATTAGTCAGTGAAAATGAATATCAAACAAGAATGTAATCGTAAGAGAATCATCTTTACCACTCTGTTAATGCAAAAATCTTATTTACAATTTTCAAAATATGACTTGGAAAACAACGATTTTCCACGATGTTTTTTAAGTGTTAGTTATATTCAATATTTCGTTTGTTTTTCTTAATTATTTTTGCTATCAAAGACATTTCTACTAAAATATCTCAAAAATAATTTATTACTGAGATAAAACACTTAAAAATGAATGGATAAATAGAATTTTCTTTGTTAAAAAAAAACGGTTTGAAATATAATAGTAAAATGAATTATCGTGGAAATGTATGATATTGCTTATACTCTTTTACGTAGAAATGGAAAATAACGGATTGTCTTTTAATAATTGTTAGTTATATTCAACTTTCGTTCACATATTTTAAAACTGATGAAACCTCTAATTTCTAGATTCCAGCACGTTTTTATAACTTTTTTTTAAATAACAATTCATTTTGATTTAACGGTTCCTTTTGAAAATATCCAA
The DNA here is from genome assembly GCA_026543865.1 of Argiope aurantia. Taxonomy (NCBI): domain Eukaryota; kingdom Metazoa; phylum Arthropoda; class Arachnida; order Araneae; family Araneidae; genus Argiope; species Argiope aurantia. The sequence continues at coordinate 147,949 of JAPMOR010092830.1, forward strand.
AATATTCTAACCCTATAATCAATTAACTTCGTATCTGAGGACAAGAGTTTCATTTTTCTATATTCACTAATCAAGTACTAACAAGGAATGTGAGTTATTTAAACTTGCATGTTGTCTTTGCATTTTTTAAGAAACGGCTTAGAAAATAATAATGCTCCCTGAACAATTTCCCCCTTTTTATTTGGGTTTTTCGAAAACAATGAAACTGCTGAGCACTAAATTCGGTCTGCTTTTGTAAAAGCCATTCATCCAGCTGATGACTTATTTTCTTAAAGTTAAAACGGCTATTCATCTTCAGCTGCTTATTTTTTTTCGAAGCAAACCGTCAATAAAATGAAACAACTAAATTTTTAGTCCGAGCAATGTAATTTTATTATTCTATATTCATCGAAGATTAATTTTACAGATAAGTTATTATTTAAACTGAGATAATATCTATTTGAAATTCTTTTTAAAGGAATATTCTGAAAACTATATTTTTCAAGTGTCAGTTAGTTCTAGGAATTACATTTTTCAAAAATAGCGGATATACTGAGTACTTAATTTATCCATTTTTTGTAATGATTTTTTAAAATCAGTTATTCATTTCTACTAAAACGTTTGTTTTTAGTTTCTTAAAATAATTAAATATAAACTTTTATAAAATAATTATTTTGTTTTTGGGGTAAATAACTTTTTAAAATTCTGGTTTTCATTAAGCATTTATTCGACAAAAAAAAAAAAAAAAAAAAAAAAAAAATGTAAGTTATTCAATTTGAGATATTGCCATTTTCTTTTTATTCCTTTATATTATAATTGATAATACAATAAGAAAATCACAAAGCTAAAGTGAATACTTAAATTTCATTACCTAAAGATAAAATCGTTTGCGCATGAACGATGCAAAAATAATATATTTATCTATAGATATTTTTTCAACATAATTTCTTCAGTTTGTTCAACTCAAAATGAACAAATCGTGGTCTTCTGAATCAACCTTGGCATTGAAACTGGTTAGAAGACCTCAGAAAAAAAAAAAAAAAGACACGAAGAAAAATAAAAGGAAAAAAGTTGGCGTGCCAGAAAAAGATGATGAGGTCTCACGAACTGACAGGTAGAAACACGTGCATTTAATAAGGCTTGCATGAATGTGATTTTATGAATTGATAAGTACAACCAGACAGGATCTTCTTTCCAAATAGTCTGCACGATAGAAGCTTCCACTTTTCTCTAAGGGCTCTAAGGGGCCTTATCTGATTTTGGTAACTTCGTGGACATTATTTTATTAGGTCAGTGGTAATAAAATGCTCCAGCGTTAGTGGTTAGTTTTATTTCTATTCTTGAATTTTTTATTTATTTTTTTATTTTTACGTGACTGGAATTTTGTAGAATATTTAATGATGTTTATCTGCTAAGGTATCTAGACTAGGCGATTTTTTTAAACAAACAACTTAAAATTCAAAATATATAAAAAAGCATTATAAATACAATTATACATTATAAATATATTATACATCAATATACATACATTACAACATTTTCAATATAATATGCATCAAATATAGAAATTATGTTTTATAATTAATGGAAATAAAAAAAAGAATGCAAAGGAATTGATAGGATGTTTTAGAAATTCAGCTTATACTAATCTAACGAAATAGTTTAAAGAAATATAATTAAAAAAAAGTCGAGTGCGTTTTTTTTTCCTCCCGTTTTTCCTATATATATCTACGATAAGTTTTGAACTTCTTTTTTTTTAACATAGTCACTAGAATAGAGTCTATATTCTTGAACCTTTAAATTATTATGACCAAAATTTGACGCAAATTTACAAATTTGGTGTTAATACCAAGTACTAAAATTTATCCTTCTAACTTGTTACATTTTCGAATTAATATTTTTTCTTACACATGGATAGACGGACCAAACAGTCAACGTTTTGACTAATTATAGAGATAAAACTATATATCGAATTCCTTCCATTTAACTCATTGCATTTTTAAATATCGCGTTCACATACGTATGAACGTCCAGAAAGGCAGAAGTCCCGTTAATAGATTTTATTTAAAATTACGTAATTTTTCTACAATTTTGGTATAAATTTCGCATATCAAATTGTATTAATTTAACTCTTTTTTTTTAAAGTTACCTTGTTTATTTGTCTAATGATGACTAGCAGGCAGATAGACGTAATTCGAAAAAAATTAATTAGGAATGATCTAAATCATGGATATTATCTCATACATACAAATAGACGGACTTTCAGACAGTCAAACTTTTGACTGATTATTGGGATAAAATAATATATAGAATTTCTTGCATCCAGTTCATTGCCTTTTTGAATACCCCATTTACATACATATAGACGACCCGATAAACAGAATTCCCAATGAGAGATTTTGTTCAAAATTCGATAGAAATCCACAATTTTGGTATTAATTTTATATATCAAATTGAATTAATTTAACTTAAAAAAAAAGATATCGTGTTCATTGGTCTAAAGATGACCAATAGGCAGATAGACGTAATTAGGGGAGATATAAACCATGGATATTTGTCCAGACGAGATCACATCATTAGATCTTAAGATCTTGCTTTCTGTTTCTATAAATTATATAAGATAATTTATAAAAAAGGCCAAAAATTTATATGTTGTACTTTGCAATTCTTGAGTTAAAATTTTGAAAAAAAATCCAAAGAATTTCTTTTTCAAAATATTTCTGAAAACAATGCAATTCATAGATGGTTTTAAATAAAAACAAATATTATAGGACGAAAATTAGTATAATTTAAACGAGCAATTCTTGCAAATATATAAATTTATTTCGTGTATCTCGGGAACGGCTCTAATGATTTGGATCAAATGTTATATTTAGATAAGGTTTTATTTTTAATCTTAAGGTTTTAAGCTTATCTATAAAAGTGTCTTTTCTGAAGAAAAAAAGCGATTTTTCACTCACACAACTCATTTTTTATAACTACTTGTTAGAGCCCTTTTTTTCTATTTGTTCTCATATTGACAATACCATATAGGGCCATCTAGTAAATTTTTGTGATCTTTGCCATCGATGATAATCTACTGGTGCCTCAAAATTTTGTGAGATGGCGCTATATGACTTTATCCGAATGCAAATAGGTTTGTCTCACATCCAATAGCAACAATGCAAGTATGTGTTAGCCAATCAACTTATTGTACAGGCAACATTATCGAATTCGGGCATCAAATCAACATTGTACATGTTTTTCTTTGGTTAGACCAATGAATTCATATGATTTAATTATATTGTGTATTTGTAGCCAACCTGTGCACTTTAGAATGCTTAGGAAACTTTAAGAGAAACGTTTTAAAATGTGTATTCATGATTATCCTGATTAACTGAGTGTATTCATGATTTATTTATTTAAAAGATTAGTTCATAAGTAAGTAAAATGGAAAAATATTCATATTTAATCAGTATGGGATTCATATCTAAATATTTTTTTCCGAAAAAAAAAACAAATTTACAAAAAAAAAAAAAAAAGAAAGAAAGAAAGAAAGAACTGCCGAGTGAAACTTGGTCTCCCAGGTACTTAAAACAAAATTGGTAAAATATACACTGGGCAATTTCTTTTTCTTTTAAACAAATATTTCATCATCATCATATAAGATCTAATTATGTAGTGTATTCTTTCTTTCAATAAAATTCAATAGAATTTTTACTTTCAGTAGAATTTCTTCTTATTTTCTGCTTGAATAATTATTGGGGCTTATCGTATGATCAAATTATAAGGAAAAGAAAGAGTTTCTTTTTTTTTAACGGAAATCATCGCAATTCTAGCACAACTGGTTCTTTTTTTTAATGAAAAACTAAATAATTTTTTTCTTCTTAAAACGGATACTAAACTTTTTTTCTAGTGGTTGTGTTTTGTGTTTTTAAATCAAAAGATTTTTCCGGGATCCGAAAGTTGAAAAATATAAGAAATATTATTCTAAAGTAGCAAAATATGAAAGAAATATTATCCGAAAGTTGCAAAATAAGTAAAAATATATTAACTAATGATATTAAAAATAAAATAATAAAACAAATAAAATTAATGATAAGTGATAAAGCAATGATATTGATTAATTATAAAGATGATATTACTTAATTATAAAATTAATCATAAATTAATGATACTGCATTGAAATAATGATAGACAAAAATAAGTTTAATAAGTAGATATTTACTTAAAAAATCAGCCGTATCGATGTAGATTTAAAATTAATATAGGTAATAAATCTGCTTGTTTATAGGTTTTAGTAAGTTTGAAAGTATACTTTTTTTCTGCACTAAATAGAAGTGAATTTCATTTTAACTATTTTCTACTTTATAATTTACTAGCCGCCTTTGGCGACCAGCCGGTTCGCCAGTATTACCGCTCGCTACCATTTTCAATTAAATATTTTAAGTAACTGGTCTCTTAAAGGATTCTCAAACAAAACATTTTTAATCTTCAAATTTTGATAGTCATACCAAACTTATATTGTTTAGATCGTTTCGTTCAATTTACTATATATATTTTGCTAATTTGTTGCCATTTCCGGTAAAACTTCAACTTTAATTAAAAATGTAAATGACGAAATTGCAATTAATATTAAGATATTTTTTAATAAAACTAAGCGTTTTATTTTATTAATCATCTTTATTGTTATTTATTAATTATTATTATTATTGAATATGAGTATTGCAAACAGTATCGCTCGGTATTTAAGTCTTATGAGAACTACAAAATATTTTTCATAGTTTATGTAATATCTCAAACAATAAATCAACAAAAATTTCTGAGATTCAGTATAAAATTCAGTTTTTAGTTTTGCTTTCAAAAGGATTGCAATGAAATCAATAATAATATTTTGTTCCTGCTTATAAATATATTTCAAAAATTATGAAGTCTAAATTTAATGCAGTAAGGTATCATATTCTGATAAATATTCTGGACACACCAAATTTTAAATAAATGAATGAATGTTTCTATTTTCCACGATCAACTAAGACTTATTTATGAAGTTTTAAATGTTAAAAATTTAGAAAAACTCACCATTTTCATAATCTTAGGCCAATTAATCTTGAGAAACCTGCGCGCTGATTGGCGTATTTTCTTTGAAGCGATCGATGGAAAATCTAATATTATCCTTTTTTTATTGAATAGTGATATTCAAATCTTCATAAATCAGTCAGTTTAAGTGATTTGAAATTAACTCTTAAAAGTCAGTGATTTTGTTGATTTAAAATTAACTCTATGACCACCATAAAATCTGTGCTTTCTCTTGTGGTGTATGCATTCTCCTTAATATCCGATCGAATAAAACATCACATACAAAAGTACTACATAGAACAACATAACATTAAAAAAACATCAAAAGTAAACATAACATTTCAATAGTTGCCAAAAACAGAAGAGAGAAAAATGCAATTAATAAGCAGACGATATTTAGAAAAGTACAGATATTTAGACTGGAAAATGAAATTATCTGAAATTAAAAACACGCGCAGACGATATTTACAAAAGTAAAAATATTCAAACCTGAAAAGGAAAATATACGAGTTATTCCATCAATAAATGCCATAAGTTTGTTTACATCTTCATTATTTTATGAATCATTAAATATCAAAATGGATCCGGGACTGAATAAACACCTTGTATAGAGAGTGTAAAAGATCATAAAATAATTTTTCTTGAATTTATTTTTTAGAAAAAATAATATTTCATATTTGTTTCATTTCTTACAGAAACTTGCCGAAAATTATAATTTTGCAGATTTCATTTCCAAAAAGATTTAATTTATTTTCTGTTAGAGCTTTAATCAATGTGATGGCAACCCTTTGAGAAAAGCTATTTTTTTCCCATGAATGCGAAACGTGCTTAGTCTTAATTTTTAGTTTTGACGAAAAAAATTATTGAAAAACATAGTTAAAATA
>JAPMOR010092830.1:153966-279867 GCA_026543865.1 Argiope aurantia
CTAGTTAAAAATTCGAAAAAATAACCCCCAGGTGCACATTCCCGGTCTCCAAGGTATACACGTACCAAATTTGGTAGCTGTAGGTTGAATGGTCTGGTCTGTAGAGCGCCAACACACACACACACACACACACACACACACACACATCGAGCTTTATTATAAGTATAGATAATTCTTCTTATTTATAATTCATTATAATAAATATTATGTTACCTTGATAGTGACTTTATTGGCATATAATTAAAAATTATATTTAAATAATAATTAAAATTTTTCATTTTAATTATTTCCTACTTTTCAGTTTTCCAATTTATGATTCATTGTAATAAATATTATGTAATTTTGATGATGACGTTCTTCGTATGTAATAAATCAATCTATTAGCTGAAAATAAAGTTCTGAAAATATTAGAATAGGATATTGTCATCGAAAATTCACAATTGTTCAAAATTTCAAATAACTAGAATACCAGGAAATTGAGTGAACAATCAATAACAATTCTTAAAAACATGAAACAAGGCAAGTCAAATAAAATGATTAAAAAAGCAGTTTTTTATAGTAACAAGCAATTTTTAATGGTTTTTAATTAGTCAAAATTAACCCAATAACCGTTAACAGATGTTGCAAAGTAAAATAATCAAATGGTAATAATCTGAGTGAAAAAAATATGATATACATATCTGAGATTAAAGAAATTCATTAGATCTTACTTGGCTAACCCTAATGATATGTATTGTATACTAAAATTATATCATAAAATGCTTTTGCTATGATTACAAGATTGAAAAGCAATCATGTTCCTTTTATTCTGCACCCATAATAGCAACATACAGCCACTTTACTTCCATTATATTATTTAATTGATTCTATACCGATATTGTTAACTGAAACGTAGTTATGGACATAATTTCTAAGCCAAGCAATTAAGTTCTTCACAAAAACACGCTTGATTATATATCTTTTCAAGACTTAAAGAACCATGGAACTTCTAAAAGGATATTTTTATAAAAGCGAGTCATTAGCTTCTGATGTAACAATTCATTTCTACCCTGAATTCAAGGCCAGGATAGACCTCTAGCAATTAAATGAATGAGGTCTTCCAATCCCTTAAGCTGTCCAATCAGGAAGCATATCTGAGGAAGCAAGCACCTGCAAAAGTAGTTTTGTTTGGGTCATTGTCGGGCATTGGGTCATGGTCGATTTACAGGAAGTAAGATTGCCACCAAATTTTTGTTCTTTGTTTGGTTAGTGCTTTTCTCTTACCTACTGACCCATCTCGGAAAGAGATCATCTCCGTGTTATAAATTAAAAATAAGGCCAAATTCATAAAAGAATGAACAACAATAAACACTTATAATTCCTTCGATTTGATGCCAATTTTTTTCCAATCAAAAATTATCAATTTGCTTGGAACAGTTCTATAGAAATGGCGCGAAACGAGGACAGTAAAATCGAAGATCGGACAAAATGGATTACGTGTGTTGAACATGGTCATGGTCGATTTAAGATGTTAAGGTAATATAAAAAGAATTTTTTGTTGTGGTGTTTTTTCACTGTAGCCACAAGGAAAAGTTTTTTTTCCCCTTCCATCCATAGGCATTTTTTTTTCTTTTGGCTTTTTGCGGATTCGATTTCCGACTTGCGATTTTTGGTCATGCGTGTAATAATTTGATTTTGCTTTTCCGAAATCATTTTGTAAAGTAATGGTGTAGAAAATGCCGTTTTTACGCTTTAGTGAGGTATTTGAGTGGGCTTGGCGAACGCAAACCCGCATTACGTGATAAAGTTATGCTATTTTCTTGTTTCGTTATATTTGTTGAGATAAAGAAGCGACGTAACAAGGATAAATGGCGCCAGATGTAAATCATTTGTTTACCCCCACTTCATATTTGGAGAAAATGAAATAGAACAAATTTATTACACTTTATTTTCAAGGCTCCCATCAAAATGGAGCTAGGAGTATCTTTACATTCTACTTTCTTATGAATTTTCGTTAAATAATGCGCAGTTAAAATAATGGTAATCGGTACTGTTTACAACCATTTAAAGGAATGCATAGAAATCTCGGAATTAAAAAAGAATCTGAAAGTTGAAAATGATGACTTAAGTACAATACTGGTGGTACCAGATAATCTTAAAACTCTGAAGGACGTTTTGTTAAAAATTGTCGATTTTTTTTACCGTTTGGATTTTTGTTGTTGTGAAACGAAAATTAGAAGGAATATTGAGAATCTCGAGGCGATTTTCTTCAAGTAATGGCTTGTTCCTTATTTAATCGGAAAATAGATGAGCGGGAAGATGGGGAAGAAGGTCAATGATTGACCACTTTGTGGCTAATTGCCCCGAAGAGGATGTTAGTTAGGAGAATCGATAAGTTTTATTGGCAGACACTGCTAAAGACAGCAGTCGGCCACAACAAATCCTGTCGATACTGCTACGTTCAGTGGTGGCGGGGTGGTCTACTGTACACAAAAAGTTAAAATAATGGTGCCCCATCAGGATAACAACTTGTGCATCTATGTATTCTATCTCCTTTCGATCTATTATTACGCTGCCAAGTTAAATTATTTATTATTTTGTGATTATTTACCTTAAAATGAACAATATTTAGTCCATTTATTTCCATCTGTGTTAGATTTTTTAAAAGTTAATTTTGTTGCAAAAGGCTACGAATGATTTGAAATTTAAATATTACAGTTACAAAATTTCTAATTAAGTTATTGCAAAATAACTTTTTACAAATTCACCAGACGGTGCTACACTTTAATATTTGATAGACATTTTTTATAGGTTGTTTAAAATTTAATATAAAATATGCGCTAACAATGGATAAGGGCTTGTCTATTATACGTTAATAATAGAGTTTGTCTATTATTAGCAGATAAAAAATGGAGGTCATATTATAGTTTAACTAATTTGAACATTGGTTTTTTTTTTTCAATTTACTTAAGGAATTAAAGCTACTTGTAACAGTATATTTTCAATTACTTTAAAAAGTTTGTGGATATGCATAACAGCAGATGCTGTTTGAACTTTACTGTATTTTTTAAAGATGCTTATTGAATGAAATTTGTAGTATTACGCCAGCATGTAATATTAAGTCAGATTGCTTAAGTCAGTTCAGAGATCTTTGTTAAAAATCATTAAGACGTAAACAATTTATAAGACAGTTGATTGATTGACATATTTTCTCTCTTTTTTTAATCAATTTATATTTTTGAAATAGCTTTAAAAATAAACAAATGGACCTCTAACTATCAACAAATGTGTCATAATCTGTGTTTCAATTGCATATGAATGCAAAAAATAAATAAGCGGAGAGCAGGTAATTTTAGGTATTAAGGAAAACATACTGTTTTTTTTGCACATTTATATATAATAAAATTGTTTTCATTTCAATGGCTTTGGAATCTTCATACTTTTCTTTCGGGAATTCCAAGTTAAACTTACAGAATTTTATTAATAAAAGATATAGAAAAAGGCAATTTCGATATGGATATTTTAAAAATGGATCTTTGACACTTTGCTTATAATCTTTTTGCCAGCACACATTTTTTTAAACAAAAAGACATTTAAACGAGATTCCATCAGCCGAAATAGACATAAATGTAATAAACCTATAAACATTGTTTAAATCAGAATTATTCAATTTTTACACAATTATAATTCGAAATTATAAATAATTGGATTTGATGTTGATTATTAATTGCTTTTAAAATCTAATAATTAAATACCTTATCATATTTTTTGAAATTATAAAGCAAGTTCAATAATATTTAATATTAATTAATTGTTGATAAATATTAATTTCGAATGTTTCGAATTTATTAGGAATTTAACTTTCACCTCTTCAACTTCAATTTCATCTTTCTCCTTCCATTTTTACCGTTTCATTTAAGTCGGATAGATGATGATAATTTTTATTACTATATCGATATTATTTTCAAACCTTAGTTTAGTTTAGTTAAGTAATTATAATTATAAAAATGCCAAATTATTTATTATAGATTTCATTTTAAATATCACAGAATTACACAAATGCACAAGTCTGCAAAATGTATAGCTCATTAAAAAACACATCGGTTACATCAATATACTGACACCGGAACCGTATTATTTGTCTAGTTAAAGTTATATAAGGTGCTTAAATGCAAAAACCATTGATTGAAATTGAGTGATAATTTTGTTTGTACTTCTTAATTATTTAGAATAAAATTCTTGATATGTGCTTTATCCTGATGTTTTAAAAAGAAATTTTAATTTATAATTCACTAAATTTCATAGAAATTCCTTTTTTCTCCGAAAAGTATTAAATTAACTGTTTCTTTGTTTTAAGTTAATTTTTAAATGTTTCATTTTTTAATGATTAAATATCAATTTTTTGGCAAAAATAATTTTTGTGCAATAGTATATTTCAATGCATTCCTTAAATTTTTTGATATATAATTTGGAGAGAAAAATTATTTTAAGAATGTTTATAGAATTCTCCTAATATTTTATTAAAAGAAAATTTCCTTATTCAAAATTAATTTCAGTAAAAATTAATTTCAAATTCCATAATGATGATTTATTCCTAAAAAGGTATTTTTACATTCCTTTCATCTTCAAAAATTAATTTTACATGTAATCGCATGCCTCTCTTAAATTTTCCTTATGTTTGTAAATTTCATGCTCATAATGATGGAATTTTTTAATCAATATTTCAAAAACAATCAACATTATCTAATATATAAGCTATAAGAAACATCATCAAGAATATAAGCTGAAAGAATAACAATATATGGTCAACTGAAATATAAACTACAAGAATGAGCAAATTCATCTGAATTACAAGCTACAAGAATGAGCAAATTCATCTGAAATACAAACTACAAGAATGAGCAAATTCATCTGAAATATAAGCTACAAGAATGAAATATAAGCTACATCATCAAGGATAATAGATTACTTACAAGGACACTAATTCAAAAATTGGTATTATATATAGTAATTGGGTAATTAGGTTACTTTGCTATTAACATTAATGATAAATATTAGCCAACGCATGAATTTTATATTCGAAAAATTTATTATTTGGGATTGTGATTGTTTACTATGATGAAATTACTGAAGATACATTTAGTAAGAATTGTGTATGAGAATTCTTTTAAAGTTAATTCTTGAAAAATAATCAAATGAACTTTCTTAAAAAGAAAAAGGAAACCGAAGAAAAAATATTGCAATCGTCAAAATATTCGACCTGTAAGATTTTGATGAATTTTAATTTATGATTTCCACGATTTTTTTGATCATATCTAATATGGACACGATAATTTGAAAACGTATATTGAACAAATTTGGTATGACTTTATACCACATTTTAAATATATATATTTTGCCAAATTTTAAAAGGAATCTTTCAGAATCAAATTTGTCTGTTTATCCGTACGTATAAATGAGTAAACGATAACTCAAAAATGTAAATAGCAACATTTAGGAAATAATTTTTTTTTTTCAATTGTAGAGAATAATCAAATCTTGAGCTAAATTTGTCAAGAGGTTTCAATCCATCGATATGTCATTTCGTAGGCGTCAGAACGTATAGTTCAAAAACTTGAACTAATGAATTTTAGTAAATATTTTACCAAATTTGTAGATCTATATTTAATTTAGGTTCGATATGTTAAAGAATAAACTATTCTTTTTTTTCCTGTCGTGTGAATATAAATACGAAAACTTAAAAATATAAATAGTAAGATGGATGAGTTTTAATTTTAATATATTACCTTAAAATCAAAATTATATTTTTATTATAAATTCTGGTCTAAATTGCTCAAATGAGAGACAAATACGTGCACAAAGGTAAAAGTACAAACTATGCGCACACAAAGGAGGAGTACAAAATGCGTATTCGATTCTCCTAATTAGATACAAAAGAAAACCGATGGGAGAAGTGTCCTGCTTGCTTTTAGATTTGTAATGCGAATTAAATGTTTAAAATTAAATGCGGGCAAAAAGAATTCGAAATAGAGTTCATTCCTTTTAATCCCAGATGTCTAGTTAAAATCTAAGAATACTAATAAATAACCTAATGACATAATGTCGTTATCTATCCATCCATTTCAATTAATAATTCAAGAATAATTGGTAACCTGAAAGCACACAGAAAGGAGGAGACCAAAATACATATTCGATTCTCGTGACTGCAATAAGGAACTAAGCATAAAATGTGTCATACAATAGAAAACCGATGGGAGAACTGTCTTACTTATATTTAGATTTTAAATACAAATTAAATATTTAAAACTAAATCCAGAGGGAAAAGTTAGAAATCGGGATCATTCCTGTTAATCCCAGATGTCTAGTTAAAATCTAAGAATACTAAGCAAATAACCTAATGACATAATGTTGTTATCTATCCATATATTTCAATTAATAACTCAAGAATAACTGGTAACCTGAATACCAGCCTGCTGAATGCAGTAATTCTTTTAAACTCGACCTTCTGCATATGTAATAAGACGCCTAAGGCTTGCAGAGGCCACATGAAACGTTTGCCGCTCTTGAACTTGACATTATTCTTGTTGCAAAGTCCAATTAGATGCATACCGCTAGAAATTGATTCTTGCTGAAGACAAAGTATGGAAATAATTGTTTCAAAACACCGAAGAAGTAATTAACAGTGCCATCTACATATAATGTGATGAGTTAAGTTTCTAAAGTATGTTTGGTTGCTGTAATGGCACTGAGTAAGAAGAAATGTTGTTTCTAAATCTTTCAGCGTTATATCTCGCGATTTATGTGGAATAGAAGCGCATAGACTTTTTTTTTTGCACTACTCCAAGACATTTGAGGGGTTATTGAGTTTTACTGATATTTTTAAAATATTGCGTTCAAATATTAATTGCGTTGGCAGATAATTGGGTCAATTTCCAAACGTTGTGTGTAAAAAACGATTAAAAGTTCTCGACGCTGGAGGATTATAATTTTTTTTTTAGTTTTTTGCTTAACCCTATATCGCAGGACTATTTTTTAATAGAAAAATAATTATAGAATTTATTTTAAAATTAAACCAAATTTATTCAGTAAAAATTTTGTTTATTTTATTTAATTTTTGGTACCAAAAGTTTTTTCATTGAAATTCAAAACTGTAAATTTATCTAATTTTTAATTATTAAATTATTTAAATTTATTCTAAACAAAGACAAAAAGTGACCTACTTAAATATCCATTGCTGCAAAAAGATTAAATAAACTTCAGAATTTCTCTCTTTAATTTTGTAACTAAACTAAATATATTAACTTAACATATTTATTAATTTTAATGATGCAGTTATAAATATGAAATAAATTACTTTCTGCATAGAGTCTATAACTAAATTGATGACATATTTAACAAAATGTTGACATATTTAAATGACATATTAATTTAAATCCATTTTGCATTTTGACTTATCAGTGATGTAAATGAGCAATGTTAGATAAAATAAAATGTACATAATACCTTGTATACTATATTTAAAATTTATCTTAAATTACCGATTATAATTAACTAATATATTTTTATATTTTAAATTTATTGATATAAATTGCCATACATTTCAAAAGTCGTTATAACTGGTTGTCTAAAGGTGTGAAAGGAGTGATGTATTGCAAAAAGATTTTACTTTGTAATTCAAGATAATTTATTCTTTTCGGAAATTTTTTATTGAAGTAAAAATAAAATAATTTAATAAATAAAAAAATCTTTATGGTGTCAATTTTAGAATTTTTATTTTCAATATAACAATAACTTAAACTGAAAAAACTTATATTTTAAATGTATATTGCGCTTTTATATAAATTGTACTTTATTTATATTTCAGACTTTATATTTGCAATAAAATGAACTTGTTTTAATATATTTCTGATAAATATTGACAAGAAAAATTATTTCTGAAAATTTTAAAGTAAAAGTTGAAGAAAATGGAAACGAACTTTATTAACTACAACTGATTGCTTCATTAGTTTGTGAATAATATTCAATTTGAAAATAGAAAGGATTCTCGAGTAAAATTGCTATTAAAATACTTTAAAAATTTTGGAAATGCCGAGTTTTTATTAAATAAATGCATTCTTATATTTTTAATTGACATCAAGTCTTAAACTGAACATCAAGTTTTGTAATTTGACGACAAAGCGACAAAAATTGCTCTAACTTCCTCCATTATGCTATATCAACAGTCAATTCTTACTTATATACTAAAACTGAATCACTGCCAAGACAAACATATGATTAAAAAAGCTCTGAGTTTACAGTTATATGAACGAGTTATTCAACGAGTAATTCACAACGAAAAAACATTATCCGTAATAGCACATTTTAAACAACATAAGTGATAGATTTAAAAAAACGTATTTCACTTACCATCAACAAGAGCACAGGAAAAATTGACGACGTTGATAATTTCATGTTCATTTTAAATAATCTCTTTGTTAAAGGGTTCAATCAATGTCTATAAAAGAAAATAAAAGGCACATAAATATAACTATTATTGGAATTATTTACATTTTAAAAATGGAAATTGGGTATTTTATACTATTTATTTTCACTTGCTTTGAAATAATATCACAAACATGGCATTTTATTAGCAAGTAGTTTCTTTTCGATAGTGCGCTGAGTAAAGATGTTTTACTTCTAATTACCAAACATTTAAATTTAGGCCATTAAAATTGTAATGACAAAAAAGATATATCAATATAATCATTACTGGGCTATTTTACATTTTAATATTTCAAATTCTGGAGATTTGTGCTATTTATTTTCTCATGTTTTGAAATGCATACCACAAAAATTAAACTTTCTTATTAGTTAGATAAACCATTAGTTTTTTTTATTTCTAAAATTTTCTAAATAGAGATGTTTCAATTCCTACACTTCAATATTTCAATTTAGACAATTCAAATTTTAATGGCATAAAATAGAATTTCATAAAGGTGTTTTTATATATATTTTTTTACAAATCAACTTTAAAATTATTAATAAACTTATTAAATGAATATACTTATTTTATAAATTTAAATTATTGAGATATCGCATCTTAGAGGCTTCATCTAACACATAAACTAATTTTAGTTGAAAAGTCAAATGAATATAATAGTTAATGGTTTAGCGATTATAAAAGATTGTTTTATAGCACAATATTCTAATCTCTATTTCTACTAACAATAAAAGAATGTGTGGGTGTTTGTTTGTTTTATAGCAGAATATTCTAATGTCATTTCTACTAACAATAAAAGACAATGTGTGTGTGTTTGTATATTGGCTTTCTAGATGGTTAATCTTAGAACTACCAAATTTGCCACAAATATATTTTGGAAGGTGGAAATGTGTGGGAAAGGTGTTTTTGAAATTTTTGTTAGAATTTTAACTAATTAAAAATTAAACGAAAATTTTTTTTCCCGCCTTTCTACCGAAATTATTACAGCACAAAATACGACTTTAAAATTCAAAAAATTATTCGCACAAAGATTCTAATTAAATTCTTATAAAGTTCTAAAATAGCATTAAAATATTTTTACATATAATTTCCAGTAATATTTTCATTATTTTGAATAATATGGTTTTCCTTATTGATATTTAATTCTGGCTTTTTTTTTAAATTGTTGAAGGTGAAAATTCGAAGTTTAAACTTATTTTTTCCACAGTGAATAGATTTTTATTTAAAATATGCTTTTATATACTTTTTGTAATTTGTTGTATTTACAATTAAGGTTAATTTCATAAATGTGTCTTCATAAAATTATTCCTTCAATGCTATTAATTTAAGTCTGATTAATTAATTGTTAAAGATATTTTTAAGTATATTTTATAACATGCATCCATTTTTAAAAATTTCTAATCTTTCTTGCAATATAATAGGTTGTATTTAATTAAATTATCGTTTTTATTGTTTGAAAATTGCTGTTTTATTTTAGGATAATGAATTTTTTTGAATGAGAGGAATTTTTATAGAATAATTATCTAAGTTATTACTCTAAGTATGAAAAATGCTCTGTAGTACTCATAAAATTTCAATGTTGAACGATTGTATAGCTTGTCCTTATAGTTTAAATAAAAATGTCTAGTTTCATCAAGAAAGTTTTCGTATTAATGGAAGTTAAATTACTTCCATTTCAAATTAAAGTTCAAATTTGAGGGGAGATGACAGAAAATTTCCTATACATTTCAACACATTCATTTCAATATTGCAGCCTTTATAAATATCAAGTTTTGATATTATGTACGCAGCGATATTGTGTACTACAAAATGGGATCCCAGCATGAGTCATAATAAATAAATAAATACAAACAAGCGTATTCTCACCAAGCTATTAAAATAAAAATTAACATAAAATAATTTATTAACATGCTGATTAAGTTAAAAATACTCTGAAATGCGAAATGATCAGTTTATGAAAAGAAAAGCTTTATAATGGGTACTTTATAGAATCGTAAAATGACAAAATTCGCCACTGCTTTCAACATTATAAGAAATTAAAAAAATGGTGTTATGCTATTTATCATAGCATTTTCTTGTAGCCTTTAATTAGTTTACATTTTAGATATCATTGATTACAACATGTATCAAAATCTGACATTTAGTGTACTACTTAAAAATAAAAGATGGACATCTTTTTGTAGTTGAAAACCTATAATTTTGAGGTAAAATGGGAATAATACTGAAAAAATATTTTTTCTAATACTGTTTTTATAAACTGTAAATTAAAATAATATGCTAGAAGACGTAAAGTTATAAGTTTGATAAATTAAGTAAATAAAAAACAAATTTAATCCTATAGTAAAAAGTAAAAAAAAAAAAAACCAGATTCAAAACATAAATTTTTAAAATGGAAATTATTCCATTGAAATAATATACAATAAGTTTACAACGTCGGAATTTTTTTTCCAGAATCAGGATGCTTATGTTGTAAAATTGTTCATTTAAACAGCCTGTTAACAAAATGTTGTACAAATAAAATTATTTTTCTTATGGGTTTTGAACAAATGTTTACTTCTCGCCTATTTTGTTTGCGAAATTCGCGAGCCAACATTTTTGCTTGTAAAATATTTTCCTGGTACATCTGACCAACGACACTGCATGACATCATTTAATTTAAGAACATTCATTAGCCGAATTGGAAATTTTCTATAAAAAAATTTTGATTAACCTTGTTTTCAGATAAATTATAGTGCTACATTTTCCCCTCAGATCTCCTTTCCTATTCTTAATAGGTGAATAACGTACCAAAGAGCTTTTTTACAGGCGTCTTTTTTTACATAAAATGTAGTAAAAAAATGGAATAATTTATTCGCCTTTTAAACAAGAAGTAAATGAAATTTATCAAAATAACATTTTAATGAAAACGATTATTTCAATTAATAGTAAAAATATGACAAGTCAAGGAAAAAAAAAGAAATTTTTACAAAAAATAAATTTAAATATGATTAGTCTGCTAAAATTTGAAAGAAATTTGTTAACGAATAAATATAAAGAACTGCATAAGTTAGAGTTTTATTTATTAGAAATAATTATCTAAGCACTAATCCAAGTTTGTACGTTAAATGTTTTTTGAAACGCACCTAAGATACTGTGCTCAAAGCAATATATGAAATCGCTCTACCTTATTTTTCTATGTATTTTAAAACTGACCAAGTCAAAAGAAAATGTTTCAAAATGTTACCTCTGTAAACTGAAAAAATGAAGCATATTATAATATCTACACTACACAATATATGCTAAACATATACTGATAGACACAATTTTCCTTTCAATATTGAGATTTTGAAACAACTAATCAACACACATTAACTTATTTTTCATTATCTGTCACATCTTGTAGCATTTAGCTATATACCTATAATATATTTAAATACATCTGTGTAAGGAGTATTTACTTTTCTATTTTAACAATCAAAAAAGAAAAATGTCATTAAATATATTTATAAATAATATTAATTCATAATTAAATACAAGCAAGATAATAACACCTGTTTAAAATCACATTTTATTTAAAAAGTTTCAAATTATTCAATATATTAGAACTATTACTATGAGCATTTTGACCTTTAATTGAATGAAATAAAGGTATCGACTTTTATGATATTACTTTTCTTTTAGAACTAGTATCTAATCTTTTTGTAGAGTTTGGTAGAAATACAATGAACTGAAATTATCATTTGAAAAGTATATTTTTTGTATATTTTCCTATATACGGAAATAAAATATCGATATTAGCTTTAAATGAAATTTTATTACGGAAAATTCATAATTTCTTTTAAATAATAGTTTGTCACATTAATATTCATAAATATAAAAGTAATTAAGCTACAAAATATTTTGTTAACAAACATAAAAAAAATTCAAATCTGAAATTCCATTTATGATTTTAACTTTGAAAGACGAAGAATGAAATTTGAGACACAGCTTTCTAAAAAATAATTAAAATGTAAAAAGAGATTTAATTTTGTAACATTTGAAAAACTGATAGAAGAATTAGAAATGATAGAAGTATTCAACTTTAATATCAAAACTTTTCTAGAGAAAGAATATTTAAGTATTAAAAAGAAAATTATTATTTTTTCGTTTAAAATTAAAATAAACGCAAACATGTGATAAATCAGAGGAAAATAATAGTTTTTTTTTCAATAAAGTTAATTCATGAAACTTCGCAATTGCGACAAATGCAATAGCACTTGCCACTGAATATCTGTTAACAGACTCTTACCAGTAATATGACATAATACCACAAGTAAAAAATATAAAATACCAAACGAATTCGAAAATTAAAAGGGCCCTGCATATTCGACGAGGATTATGTGAGCATGAATTGATTTCATTAATTTGATTTTGATTTAAAAATTCCATTTTCCAATTTACATTACAAATTTGTTAATCTATTTTCATCTCTAAGTGAAATAATCCGTACATGGCAATGTTAATTAGCACGAATTATTCTTTGCTTGGTGATAATTGAAAGTCATTGTGTGTGAAATATACCACTTAATGATATTTCACTATAAAAGAGAAACAATTATCTAATAATTTTCCATTACTCCCTAATCTTACAAATAATAATTATTTATTTACATGAGAGACATAATATTTGGAATATTTTGTCTTATACTGGCTTATTTTTTTAATCCATAAACAAAAACTATTCGTTACCCTACAAATATATAAAATCTATATGCAAGGAATCCGATAAATCTTGGACAGACGGCAAATTACGTAAAATAAAAATTATAAAGAACATGCAAGATGTCAAATTATTTATCAAGTTAATAATCTCATTATGAGGTTCTTTGATTACTCATACTACATCAAACGATATTTAATTTCACGCTATGCCTTTATAGTTTATAGAGGATTATAGATTAAATAGCAACTTGAAAATCCGCTAATTATTGCAAAGAATCTGACATACACAAACTGATCATAATCTCGCATGAAAAAATCTCCCAAAGAGCTTAATTTTAAGAATCGCTTAGTATGACTATTAATTGAAATTTTCTCATTGTCCTCATCAGACTATGAATAGCGCCATCTATCGGATTCTGAAAATTAATTATCTCTTGAAATATAATTTAATGAACCATGCTAGCTATATGTAGCGTCGAATAAACATCATAGTTCTTAATTATTTTTTATTTTAATTTAATAAAGTATCTAAGAATTCTCAGACACATTGCATATAGAAGTACACGAATAAAATAATATATTATCTTAATTTTAAACTTATTTTAATTAAAATAAGTAAATTAAAATCTTAATTTTTTAAATAAAAATTTTTTAGTAAAACTTCCTATATTCAAGATGAAAATTTAATAAATAATTTATTTTATCAGTCAATTATTAACTTTTTTATAATGAATTGAATATTTTTTATAATGAAAGTAAAAAATTTATAATGAAAGTAAAAAATTCAGTGTTGCAAATATTAACAGTCCCAAAATATAGGGTTAAGGAAAATGTTTTGTGGGAACCCATTAAAACGCATGAAGTATATTATTAATGCCTATTGACACGCATTGTAATTTTTTAGTTAAAAAAATTTAGTAAAATTTCCTATCTTTAAGATAAAAATATAATAAAAAATGTGTTTTATAAATTAGTAATTAACTTTTTTATAATTAATTGAACAAAAAGTCAAAAATTGAGTGTTGCAAATATTAACAGTCGCGAAATATAGGGTTAACACAAACAATTTGTGGGAATCCATTAACAAGCATGAACTCTAGTTAATTACTTCCCACAAAATCTTTTTTGCATGTTAATCACACCATTTGCGTCTGGAGAAGAGTCAAGTTTGCTTCCGTACTCACCTACGAAAAATGTCGCAAGTGCAAATGAATGCGAGTAACTAGAGACCTACATTGAACAGCGGAAGATACTCGTGTTTCTTCCGGTACTTGGTGACCTAGTGCGGCCAGACGATATTATTGGGTGTTTTCTCTTTCCTCAAACGAAATGTTTTACTAAACTTCCTGTAACCGGAAACGCAGGTGCAATCTTAATATTTAAATTCATCGCTTTTTTTAAAACAAAAAAAAATCGTGTGGTTGTAACAGTTTTCGAAGTTAGATGAACATAACTCTGTTCATTTATCTATTACCTCTTTCTACAATTATTTAAGTCCTTTGCATAAACTAATTATCTCATTACTGGATTAAATTTCAGAAATTTTTTCCGTTTAAATTTGTAAATATATGGAAAACCGGACTTTGATCACCAGGCTTTTTATTATTATTATTATTATGTTGTAAAATTTGGTTCTTTTGGAGAAAATATTCAGATACGAATCCCATACTGATTGCATACGAATATTTTTCAATCTTAACTATATATGAACTGGTCATTTAAATTTTAAAAAATCATGAATGTGCTTAGTTTAACATGTTATTCGAAGCAATCTGCTATATTACAGTATTCATTTTACAGTCTATCTGTCATTACGTGTCGGCGTTTTTGCATAGGGATAGCGCATCTTATCCTGGGTTCGAATCCCGGTTCGGGCATGGTTGTTCTTCATCTGTGTTCTATCTGTGAGGTGTGTGAATGTGCCCCCCTGTAAAAAGGGGTTGTGCAAGCGAATATGTGAGTTTCATCTTCATATGAGCTAGAAGTCAGACTTCTGCCCTCGGGTGCTCAGGGGTCTTTACCCTCAGAAGCCACTGCACCCCCCTTTCCGTGGTAACGCGGACACGACATCATCATCATCTATCATTACTTATATTTTTGAACTTACACTCAGTTTTACCATGGGGAAATCGGGTCTGAGATGGCTCTATATGACATGGTTAGCATAAGAGCCGATAGAAAAAGCCTCTAATATTTAGTTATAAAAAATGGTTTTTTTAATGCTTGTAATTTTATGCGTAAAATCGCGTTTTACCAAGAAAGACACCTACGTAGATAAACTGAAAAAGCAAAACTTTATCTAAACATAACATTTGATCCAAATCGTTTGAGCCATTTTCAAGATTCACAAAATAAATAAACTTAAATATATAAAAGAATTCCTCGTTTAAAGTTATAAAATTTAAGTCCAAGATGCAATTATTTTAAAAGATAAAAATCATTGGACAACGTTACATATCTGAGATGTACGTTACATTGTCATTTTCGATGATTACCCAATAATCCGACATTTCGCTAATCTGGTTTCTCCAGGAAGACTAGTATTTACAGAGGAACGATGGCAGTTGGAGTATCATAAAGGGAATCCTTTACACTGCAAAGGGATATCAGTGTCTTGGTGTGTCGTAAATGTTAGACTATTGCACCTGTTTGGAATTATATTGTGTGATATTTATTACAAAAAATGCCCCCCAAATACTAATATTCATATAATATTTTATTGTAAAAGCGTTTATAAAGTTTTTAATAAAATTACTTGCCTAAGTAAATGGTAAAGGGTGTCTCAAAATTAACTCAAAATTTGAATTTGCTACCATTCTTGCAGTAAAGAGTTAGCAACCCTATTAAAAGAATCACCTGACAGCTGATAGTTTAGGGTTAGTAAAAACGGAGCATTTAATGACAGAACAAAGTATTTTAATTGTTGAACAATATTTCAAAAATAATGAAACTCTGGTGGCCACAGCTCGAAAAGCAGAGAATAATTTGATCGTATAATTTAACATCCCTGGATTTCTTTTTATGGTGTTATTTGTAGTCAAAGGTCTGTGCCAAGCCCACAAGCACGAATGGGTTGAAGGAGGAAATCAACAAAACACTGCATCAACAAAATTCAACCACATTTATGCAAAATGGCAATGCAAAATTTCGATAAAAGAGTGCGTATGTGCCAGCAAAACTGTAGAGGCCATTGCCCTATATGTTATTCTATACATAATCTTATCCTATGTACTTTACGATTCAATAAATATATAAAAATTTAAAGAAAACGAACTGTGTTTTTTATTTAATTCAAATCTTGCATTAACACGTTTTTCTACCATGTGACGCTCCATTTTTACTGACCTTAAACTATCAACTGTCACTTGATTTTTTTAATAGAATTTCCAATATTTACTTCATGAATGGTGGCAAATTCAAATCTTGCGTTAATTTTGGGACTCTCTTTAGCTCGAAGAATGCAAGATGGTATTCCAATTCTCGTCAAAGTATTTTCTAATATTTTGGCTATTACATTTGACAGCATCTGTGATCCAAACTTTGATTGGTATCGATATTTTCAACTGCTGTTCAAATACTCTGCTTTTATTTCTTTTTGTGTAACCTCAAAACCGACATTCATCAGTAATGATTGGTTTGAATTCCTGGAAACAAAGAACGCATTGAACTTTTTTTCTTTGTGATCTCATTTTATAATATTTGGATGTAAAATCCGTATTTCTACATTAGTTTACATTCTACATTCTTCTATTACATTAGTCTTACATTCTACATTAGTATCTTTTAAAGCATTAAGGACATGATTATTCCATTGTAAAAATTTTATAGTATTATATTCAATAATAATCCCCCTGCTTTAAGTATAGAACCTTAATATTAAAATGAACTTCCATTAATCCATATCTGCCATTATAAAGTTACCATATCTGACTTAATAATGTAGATTGAAATATGAATAAATATTTGAAATAGAATATGTCATCTAATTAGGAGATTAAATAAATTCTTTAATTAGAGGTTAATCCTACACAAATAAATCAAGTCTCGTCATTTAAATATTGTGTAAAGTAATAGATTCAAATCATGTGATGTCATAGCCGTTGTCTGACATAATTATGAAAATCATTTAACATCTTACTGTGCGTGATCTTTTAATGCGATATCAAAACATTTTTTCCACTGCAAAACGTGTAATAAGTTCAAAAATTAAGTTGACACTGAGCATTAACACAGGTTATTACATAATTTTTTTTTGATAAGAAGTATTCAAAGAGAAGGTATTGTTATCTTTAAAAAAATTGTACTCAACATTGCTTAATCTTTGTGTTTTAGGCCTGACGTCGAGGAGGTAAAAAAAGAATGATTCTTTTTGCCTATCTATCAGTGAAGGTTATAATTCAGAAATATAATAAACAAAACGAATGAACTTTGTGAATTAAATTATGGGCCTTTTAAATTTTGTGAACGAAATCTTTCAAAGAAAACTATATCTATCAATATGTATGAACGTGAACACGATAATTGAAAAATGTATTGAACTTCATTTATGAAATCAGTCGTATGGTTTTATTATAAGACTTGAAAACATGCATCGAATTTTAGGCTAAATTTATCAGCCGATCAACTGTCTATCGATCTGTCTGTACTGTTCGCGATAACTCAAAAACGCAACAAGCCTAGAGATAATTATATCTGATTTATAAATTTTATAAAAATGCCATACGGTTCAATATCTAAAAAAATCTAAAATACTTCATAATTTGCAAAAAAAAAAAAAAAAAAATGTAATGATTTTTTTTAATATGGCAAGGAATCCAAAGGTTGAAGATCGAATTTCTTTAAAATTTATTCCTTTTCTAATAATTAAGAAGCAAAATTAATATACATAAAAGGTTTAACAACCGTAGTACTTATTTGATCTTAAAAGTAATTTTTAATACCTTCTGTTAACGAGCTAGAATCCTTAAAAAATATAAATCCAATACTTTATTAAGAACATTTAAATCTAAAATACTTGATAAATTATTAATATTTGACATTTTCAATCTATTTCTTGAGGATGAATAAAAAAAATTAAAACTCATGATACAATTTGTACCATTTAACTAAATATGTAGAATTAAGATACTGACAATGTTTAGGGCATTTGCATAGCAATATTTTAAGAACATAAATGTAGATTAAACATTTATTTAATTAACTATTAGTAATTAATGATGTTTCAAACATAAAAATATAAAAAAAAGAGAAAAAAAAATGCCAACTTCCAATTTTTATGCATGCTTCTCAGTGATATTTTAATTGTATTTCACTATTTTAAACGATCCCAAACTATATATATATACTGTGTTGGATGAATTTAGCTAATTTCAAAGCTCGCTTTGAACGTTATAGAAAACGTCATTTTGTAATCGTAAAATAATAAATTTGAAAGCTTCATATTTCATCCAGTTTTAGTCTTAGAAAACCGGAAATAAATTCATTTGAAATGTTAGAGCTATTGAAATATAATTGATAAGAAAGGTTTCATTAAAAATGATTGATAAGAAAAGAATATATAAAAACGTAGAATTTACAATTTTTTTCAGCATAACATATTGATATAAACAACATAAAATATGATTCTTTACTTCATTAAAAACCTTTTCACAATTAGAAATCTATGTGTATAGCTAAAGATTTAGAAATTAGCTACTAGCCACGATTTGAGTGGAATTTTTATGCGATTATTAAATTAAAAAGCAATCTCAAAGTGATTTCTTATTTTATTTCTTATTTAGAATATAATAAAACTCGCTTAGGTATTTTTCATGAATGACTGATCGTCCCATTTCCAAACTAGAGATTTTCGGGTCGAATAAAATTTTAAAAACTACTCAAGGATAAATATTCCTCAATTTAAAAATAAACCATAGGTAATTAAAAAATGAAAATATAATTAACACTCATTTCTGTATCATTTAGTTAAAAAAATACGCCTAATCTTTTATTTTATTTTTTAACTCGGTCAGATTATACATTTTTTTTCAACAGATGGATTATTCCTAATTCTGTATTTCTTTCATATGTCTTAAATAAATAATTATCCGTAATAAGTAATTAAAAGCCGGTGAGCAATCTATCAAGCTCTTTGTTATTCTGCGAGATTTCAATCATTATTTTTTCTTTAGAATCATTCTGGAACTATTTATTAGCCGGTGTTTATGGTACTTAATCTTTGATTTATTGTTATTCATTTAATAAAGTTTTCACCTATTTTCAGACGATAAATTATGTAATGCGAAATAAATATTAGTTTGAAAAAATCGGTATCTTTAGCCGGTTTTTTAGGATTTGTTTATTCTGCCAGCATCCTGTCTTCATTTTTTTAAAAAAAACTTTGAGGCAGGTGATCTATTTTGTTATATATTTGTGTTGGTTCCATTGTGTTTAGAAAATAAAAATAAAACTACTGTTCGTTTCATTATTCTGAGGCCACCACTTTTCGATGGTTCTATCTCGCTAAGAGATGGCATACAGAAAGATGTGCGCCATTTCCGGAATTTACTTTATTGTTAAATGTAGACATTTCCTCCCTTCCTTTATCCTCTCACCCCGAATTAAACCCATCCTAACGCATGCACAAAAGCGCGAAGGGTTTAGAATCCGTTGGCAAAAAATATTTAGACATTATTTCAAGTTCAAATATAGAATAAGAAAAATAATTATTTCCGATGCATATATGAATACATGTATATGATATAATAATGCAGTACAGAAATATTAATTGAATTATTTTAAAATAAGATGTTTAAAATCATTATATGTTTAATGCAGCTCTTCAAATTATATAGGATGTTTAGTTACATGATAAAAATGATCGTAAAGAATTGGAAAATTTTCAGAAACCAACTTTAAAAAAAAGTGAAATTAAAGGCATTTGATATGTTTCATAGTATATTTAAGGGATATTTGTAACTTTTTTCCGGAAATAATTTGCTTAATATACTGTATTTCAAAGGAGTTTCTAATTATATGATAGCATCCAATCAATCTTCAAACTGATGGAGCTTTTTTTCTCCCCGTTTTCTGTTGTTCAAATGAAGATTATTTTCATTTGTATAATTCCTCCAGAAGTAAAATATTCTTCAAATTAAAGCGATTGGATAATATCAACTACCAAAAATGTTCGTTTTTTTTCTATATTGAATTATATTTTAGAGCTCTTCTTCAAAAGTGATAATAAATAGTAATTGAAAAAAACTCTAGATTCATCGAAATTTCAAATTCCGTCTCTTGAAAAGACCTAATTTAATATTCTGCAGATAAAAAAAATCGAATCTTTTTTTTTCGAATATGATTAATAATGAAATAACGTCTATTATGAGAAGAAACAAAGCAATTATATTCGCTTTATTTTTCGATTTTATCAGAATGATTAAGCGCTTAGAGTACTGGTCCGCCAACTACGGACTTTTTTCTTCTGTTTTATATGCAATTCTTGCAAATTGTTCCATTTTTTTGTGACGAAGATATTTATATACAATTTTAAAACAGCATGTTACAATTTATTTAAATTAGTTTGTAATAGCGAAACATTGCAAGGGAATTATTCAGATATCAATGTGTCAAATTTAAATGATTACTTTGGCGCTTTTTCTTGAGATCTAAATTTAAATCAATGAGTAAATTTTTCTACTCTTCTCAGATTATGAAACCAAATAGTAAGTTCCTAGAATCATTCACATTTCAAGAGATTTTCATTCAACTCTTTTGTAAATAGTTCTTGAAAGGAATCACAAATTCGCTTTTTCGAAATATGTAATTTTTAATTTTTTTATATTTGAAAGTAATAGATTAACACAGTTATTCTCTTGAAATCATTTTCAGTGATGATTCTGGCACTGAATATTAGAATTAAAATATCTCTATTCTCAACACTGGCAGAAAAAAAGTACCTAATGATAATAAAAGTGCTAATCTCAAGAGTATTTTCCGAGAAAGAAAGTAGCTAAAAGTTTCTAAATTCGAATAGAATTTCATGGTAAATTAACAGACCCTAAATAAATATAAACACCAAAATAACTTTTTTTTGCTTCAAAATAAGGCTTAGTTTAACTAAGTTAAATAAATATAAATCATTCGTTAATATAATACTAATGATTATAATAAACATTATTATCATATAATAATTTAATAATTATTGAAACATTTTAATTACGAATTATAAATACAATTACAATACATATTAATAATCACTGTAATTAAATTGGACTCAAAAATCAATTTAATTAATAATATAAACATGCCAAGATCATAACATTTTTCACATGTTTTTCTTTTTAATATTTCAACATTTTTCTTGCTTTGTTCTTAATTTTTAAAGTTTAATAATTTTTATCAATTTTTGTAATAAATTATCACTTTTATTTAGAGTTATTATGATGATTGAAATTTTCTCTTCTACGCTTCGACAAGAATATTTTAATTCTAATTATCTTCCATTTCGAAGGAAAATATTGCCTTTTTTTCAATGTAATGAAATTTAACTTCTAAATTTGATATTTTTCTTTAAATGAATATTTAAAAAAATTAATACTTCTTAATTGCTTGGGCTTTATTTATAAGAGAAGCATCATTGTTCTGGGTAATTTGTTTTCTTTTACGGCTTTGTTAAAGTCGATTAATTAATTAATTTTTATTTCTCTCCGTTTCTGGATGATATGAAATTTTGAATAATTTTCATTTATAAATAAAAAAATTCTTTTGAAAATTATTTGTATTTTCTATATGACTACTTGTTTATCATCATGAAACATAGATGAAATAATCGTTTTCTACTGTGACATTCATCCAAGTTTCAAATTCCATCTTTAGGATATATTTAAGCTCAATTTAAGTTTTAAAAAATCGAAATATTTTGAAACCTAATCAAGATATATTTGATTAAGCTTAAAAATCATATATTTAATAAATATATAAAGTAAAAAAAAACTTAAAGTATTATACTTAATATATAAATATATTAAGTATAAAATTATATATAATAATAAATATATAAAATTGTATATTTATTATTACATTTTTTGAACACAATAAAAAAATGAAAGAATCAAAAAAATTTTCTTAGTGTGATGAATAATAAACCAATATCTCTAAATAGGAAAGAAACAACTATTCTGTATTTTATTATTATTTTTTTAAATTTTTGCTTTGTTTCAAATTTATAAAATATGCTATCATTTAAAAGTTAAGATTCTTAAAAACTCATTCAAAGTTTATTATTTTTGTACAAATAACATTAAATTTAAGCTTGGCTTTAAGTTGAGAAATAAACTTTGTTTGCATTTTTAGAAGAGATCATGCCTTTCTTACACATTCAACAGTCCAATTAACGTATAGTTGTAATAATTTTTAAGGTAATTCTCATAGCATGCATTGAAATTATATAAATCAGCATACCATGTTACTTTAAATTTGTTTTATATAAATCATTGTTTTATGTACCACTCACTAATTAGCATAAATATTTGGATTGTCCAAACTATTCTAGCATCAATATGACCTCATTCCGAAATATTTTTAAACTTAGCTAATTATTCAAAACAAATATTGATTTTTATCCTTATTAGCAATTCAAAGTATGGAACGAGAATGACATTGTAAAAGAAAACACAAGTCATCTCAGCATTCTTAACTACAACCTCATTCCAATTCTGTCTAGGTCAACGTCTGCAATCACACTAACCAATAAAACGGATCCTCTTTTCCAATCTCATCACCTTTAACACCGAATGTCGAGTCACAATCGTACGTTAACTTTACTAAATCCAGACCAAGAGTTAATTTGCTCACAGCATGGATCTTGCTGGGCTATTGTGTTTGCCAACGAAATGCAGACAAAGAGTTATCTGCTGATGCGCTAAACCTATCACTCAGTCATGGTTGGATTGACTCGTGGTTCTAGGTCAGTCAGGACTGATAGAGATTTAGAATAGAAACTGAGAAAGTTTCACTTTCAGGAAAAGTGTAGGATGGTTTTCGATTGTTTCGGTAAGATATGCGTGGGAGGGGGATTGTTTTCTAGGTTAGTTTTTGAAACCGTCGGCTAAATACTATAGGTTATTTGTAGTTTATGGTGGAAATAATGTTATTGAATGATGGCAATTAGGCTTCGTGTCAATAATTTTGTGTGTGTGTGTGTTGACTTAAGAGATGGCTCATTAATTGGTTGTTGTTCCATTCTACTTATTTGAAGTATACCGAGCAAAGACAAACAATCAAGGATATATAAAAGTTATGTTATTTAAATAAATGAATACTGTATTTGTTGCTTAATTATACGCATTTGATATTTCTTTTTTATTATCATATTCTATCGATATATATTTGTATCAATCATAGATTTTTAGAACAGTCGTTCATCCTTTATAAATTACACTTAAAATGCAATTTAACAAGTTTACATATGGCATATTTAAATTTCATAAATATATTTTCATTGTTTGTTTGTACTTTTAAATTGATCATCTAACTTTTTTATAGTACATAATTAATCAAAGTTTCAAATATTGTTTGAAAATTCACTGAATTTATAGGTAAAATTGTTATAAGAATATTTTATATGATTTTTTTATTAATTGAATTCTGCAAAAAAATCATGAATAATTTTGTCTCTAATTAAATCTGCAGAAAAATATTTTCTTTTATCCAGTTGGGGAAAAAATGCAACTGTGTTTCCAAACGATTTTTTTAATTGTAATTTTAAAAAATCTAAGAAGTGTTGCAACTTAATATTAATTTTGGTAAATTTGTAAAGAAAGTGTTTGTTAATGCATTCTAAAAAATGTGAGTGATTTTAATTTACGAATGAATTATTTAAACTCATGCTAGACGTAATATTTTATCTAATTACTAAAATATTTCTGGATAAAAAAATAATTTCGCCTGTATAACTCTAGAGGTGCTTAGTCTTTATATTAAAAGAACATTTTGATTTTTTTTTGTGCTTTCAATCGATTATTCAATGAAAAATAATAGATTATTTTTTTCAATTTTCAAAATCTATTATTTTAAGCGCATTTGAAAGTGTTTCAAATTTAGGGAATAAATTTATATTGTTCTAAGTTTATATTGTGAAATATGTCTATTTGAAACGCAGTTCTTTTTTTTATTTATTTTCCTTTTTCCTCTTCTTATTTATAGGGTTTCATTTTTAAATATTTAAAAATTCAGATTATAACATTTTGATATAGGATGAAAATTCAAAGTAAAAACATTGCTTAGCATTTTTAAATTAATTTATTTATTATTTAATCGCAATTTCTACCTATACACGTCTAAAGAGAAATAAATAATCAATTGAAGCATTTCTTTTTCTAGAATTTAATATGTTTTATTCTTCATAAAAGTTTTAATTTATTATATTTAAAGCTGCATAAAGCTTTAAATTTCCATTCAAATAAAAATATTTTAAATTTATATCAAAAATGAATATTTTTTTCAAATTTTAAAAATTGTAATCCGTGTAGAGCATAGCAAATATATTAAAAATTTATCACTATTGATCCCAATATTTATAACAAAATTAAAGTCTATCACTCTATTGATCCAAATATTTATAAGAAAATTAAAATTTATCACTCTATTGATACAAATATTTATAACAAAATTAGACTTTTTCACTCTATTACGATCAAAATATTTATAACAAAATTAAAAGTTTTAAAAGCAAAAAAGTCTTTCTAACAATTAAAAAAAATATGTATTTTTCAGGATTGTAATTTTTACTCGAAACAAAATATTAAATTTATAGCTCTATATAGCTAATAAATTATAATAAAGTTTCTTTTTTTGATTATTCACCAAGCATCAGAGCATTTATCTAAATTATTATTGATATATTACTTAGTTTCCTTTTTTTTCTCTTATAATGATGCATTGTAATTTCATTTAATATTTAAACAAGAATTATTTATTAAAATTTACACTTAAAACAATTTTTTTAACATTGACGTGCTGGATTAATTGCTTCAATATTATATTTAAATGCTTTATAAAACATTTATGAAATAAAAATCAAATGAAAGTTTCCACACACAATTAAAATCCGCATTATACAATTGCTACTTTTTTTTCCTTTTAAATTCTTATATCTGTTTATACATCAAGAAATGATTTCCGAAAGATTTCCTAACCTGTGCATCATAAGCCAAATAATGATATTAGAGTTATATTGCCACATGAAATTAAATAATATATTTAGCATTATTTTGCAACCTGTTTCAAAGTATTTTTCTTAAATTAAAGATAGTTTCTTTAAAGAGAAACATTATTCAAACTCAAAAATCTAATTAATCTTAACAAAGTTAAGCAAATGGTGCATGCTAAAAAGGGCAAAAAACATCTTCTTATGTACTTTATAATTACCAGAATAAACACACAAATGCAAGGAAAAGAAGTAATAGTACTATGATTTTATATACAAAATCAATGATTAATATAAAAATTGCTAAATTTAAAATAATAGCTTAAGGTAGTTAAATTTAAAACAAAATTGAAATTATTTTCCGGTTAAGTTTGTTGAATTAAAACATAATAAATTTACTTTTCTTATTCAAATTTTCGCAACAGTTTGAGAATTATAAATAGTAGCTAATCATTGTATATATTGATGAATTCCATTTACAATACCTTTAAACACAGTGAAAGTTAAAATTTTTCAAGGTAAATTAAATTTAATGGAAATTTTTTATTTAGAAAATGTACCGGTGTCTAAATATTCCTGAGAAATTGATCACTTGCAGGAACAGCCACCATTTTTTTATTACATTGTTCAAATATTTCATTGAAAATTTGAAAATAACATTTTTAGTTTGATTTATTCATCAGTAAAAAAGAGAAATAAGTATTCCTTTTTTTCAAATGAAACTGCAAATTAATCTTGTACTTAACTCGAACTTTTTTATGCTGCTAGTAGCCAAAAATAGATTTATTGCGATTGAAGTTGAGCACTTTTTTTTGTATAATTTTGTTAGACTATTTTGTTAAGCTTTAAAATTACTCAAAACTGGTAAAGATACTCGGTGATTACAGAAGAAACGAGTCTTTAGAAATATTACAAAATATACTTACAACATGCAAATAAAATTTCCTTCAGAAAAAAAAAATACTTTTCAACTAAAAAGTTCCACAGTAGTTAACAGTCATCTAATCATAATTCTGACGAACAGAATCAATGACAAAACAGTAAATAATAAATCCCACACACCAATCGGCAGGTGGTTTGAATGAAACACAGATCTCACGCAGGTGGAGAACCGCTCACTTGTAGATTCGGAGGAACCTGAAAACCGAACCGTCCGCTCACGTGGATGAGTCGATAGTTGATGAGGAAGAAAGAGAAGCAACAGTGAGTCTCACGATGACCCGGATCAAGGGAGAGAGAAGGGATCGTCACGTGATCCAACGGCTAGTCGCATCCGGGCGTGATGATGATGATGAGGGTTGGCTGAGAGGGAGAGGGGGGGGGGAGAAAATCGCCGCGAGAAATCGTCTTAAAAAGTAGGTTAAGGGTAAAAGGTTAGGAAACCGAATGAGAGGTATGCGAGAGCTGCCCCGTGGGTTTTTCTGGTACCGGCAAAGGTCCACAAAATCAGTTACTGGACATCAAACCGGACTGAGATAGCCTTTTGAGAGGTGATTGTCAAGGACATTAAAAATAGCCACCTCGAATTTTGTCTGCCCGTTATGTGGTCAAAAATTTGCATACAAAACGCAAGTATGATATTGTGTCTATTATTTCTCGGAGCAGATTGTCGGGTTTTTTTTTTTTTCGTTAAGTCCTAGCAAATGGCAGTTTCTCTGGATCTAGGTTGCGACCTCCGTGAAGGCTCTGTAAATATTTTCGAAGTTGAAATGGCACATATAAATGTTGTGTTTGTTAATTGACGAAAAACGTTTATTCATTTAACAAAGGTAGAAAAAAGTAAACACCTTGTTTGCTAATTGTTTGTAAAGGCAAGGAAAGGCGATGAAAAGGGATTCGATCGTTAACTCCATAAATGTACTTCAGGAATAAACCATTAATAAATGAGATGTAATCGTAAATTTTTATCAGATTTTTTTAATCGTGTTTTTTTGTGAAAATATTTAGTTACGAGTGACATATTTTTTATATATGAATATTTTTCAATCATACCTATATATGAATTGGTTGTTTAAATAATAAAAAAAAATCACGAATGCACTTGTATGTAGTGTAAAATATGTATGAATGCACTTATGCAGTGCAATATAGCAGATTGAATAATATCTGTTATATTACAGCATTCATTTTACAGTTGATCTATTATTACTTATATTTTTGAACTTGAAGTTAGTTTTAACACGGTGATTTCGGGTCCGAAAAGGCACTATATGACATTGTCAGCATGAGAGCAGATAGAAAAAGGTTCTAATATTTTGTTAAAAATAACGTAAAAAGCGCGACTCGAACCGAGGACTCAGAACACACGCATCATTCAAATTGTCTTGACCACTACACGGCTCTACCCACCATTTGAAGCGAAAGTTGATTATACTTATTCTAATAAATATTTACAAAAAAAAAAATGTGTGTGTAAAATCGCGTTTTTTTAGGCAAGTACCTATGTAGACGAACTTAAAAAGTAAAAACTTGTCTAAATATAAAATTTGATTCACATCACTAGAACCGTTTCTGAGATGCATAAAATAAATTGATATATATTCAAGAAAAGCTTGTTTAAAATTATGAGATTTAGTTTCACATTTTAAGGTATTTTTCCATTTAATCAACACACTAATAATTAATTTGAGTTAATATTTTTAGTTTAAAATAATTTAGAGAAAATATGTGCCTTTATTTATTTTAAAATTTCTTATTTAAAAATAAAGCGATAGAATTCTAGAAAAATTATCCATAGCTAATATTTAATGATTTCATTATTTATAAATTACTATGGAATATTATGAAAAAGTAACACATTTCGAATAAATATAGCCTTAAAAGTTATTATTTCATACGAAAAGTCAAGTGAAGCACAAAATAACCAATAAATGAATTTTATAATTCCGATGTATTTTTAAAAAGAGCAATTACTTACATTTTAATTTAATAATCATTTAAATAATTCTATACAATTGGATATTATACCCCTAATACTTTATAATTCACAGAATTTGAATTTTTACAAATTTATTTAAATAGCAACTTAAATAAAAATATTTGTAAATTGGAATGCCTGCAATCCCCCCACCTTCATACCAGCTGTTCTAGGAAGTTGCCTAGTTAGAAATCTATCAGTAACTTTCATACACTATTCTTCGTCCGTCTATTATCTTCCTATGTGGATCGTTGCTTTTTTTTTTAATTCTTGAAAACGTCAGCATTAATCTAGGTTACGACCTTCATGAAGGCTCATTGAATAATTTTTAGGTTGGAAAGACACGTGTAACGCTCGTGTTTGCTAATTGTTTTAAATTTTTTTTATTCAATTAACAAATAACAGTAAGAGGTAAACATTCTATTTTTTTAATTGTTTAAAAACATTTATTCAGCTCGCAAGGTGATAAAAGAAGTAAATATCGTTTTTTAAAACTGTTTTAAAATATTTATTTAAAAAAGTAAGGGTTCTCAAAAATAAACATCGTATTAATTAATTATTTGAAAACGTTAGAAAAAACGATAAACGGCGCTCTTTTAAAGTAAAAAAAATAAATAAATACTGTGTTGTTAATGCCAAAAATACTTAACATTTAATTTAATATTTAAATAGTTTTGAAGAATTAAATGTAATAAGTAACATTTTATTCCTTATTATGCGAATTAATTTAATGTATATAAACCACTACTCTTGAAAAAAAAAAAGCAACATTCTTGCTGTGGCGACCTAGGCACAAAAAGTAACTCCAAAAAAGTGAGTATAATTGAGCTTCATGAAAGAACTTTCAAAAGAACTTTGTTCACATTTATGTTTTATTTGGAGAAAAAAAATTCAATAAATCTGTATGAAATCTGAAAGAAACTCCCTCTAGCACACATGTCGATTAATCAATTTTTAAATAAATTGACTTAAAGCACGACTAGAGGATAGAAACGATACTTTTCCTTGCCCTTCATTTCATGTTCCTCTGGTACTCTATGCCCCTTTTTATACAAAAGGCAACAATTGAGCTATGCTTTTTAAACTTTCAATGCAAGCTTCTTTAAGAGTTAATATCTTACATTTTCTCAAAGTATGCACCTCAGTGTGCCTTTTGAACTACTCTAATTTTAGAACAGAATTGAAAAATGTTAGAGGCTTAAAAAACTTTACAAGATATGTTTAATTACAGATTTTTAAATATTTGTAAGCATAAACAAATAAAAAAAAATCACTTCCGCTTACCACAGTTCCTTCAAACATACTAAAAAACCCTTTTATAACAAATTTCTTTCTAGTAATAACTTATTCGTTGCCGTTAGATATCAACTGATTCACCGGAGGTATTGTTATATTAAATTTCTGTTAAATCATTTAGATGTAGCATTTTGTTTATGATACTGTGAAATTGTTAGGTATTAAAATCTTGTTATTTGATTTGATTTACTTATGCTCTGTTCAATGTGCATATGAGCTTTTTTTAGGAGGGTTAGTCGCATAACATCATAGTGCTATTAAAAATGTAAATATGCGGTTCATTGATCTTTTAAATTTTACGGTATTATAACTTTACATTTTCATTCGTCCTGTATCCTAAGAATATATTAAACAAAATCTTTCTTCTTTAGTTTTTAACAATGGAAGGAAATAAAGCGATTAAATATTTGATGAAACAATGGAAGCTGTTTGAATTTCAGGGCAATAATGTAATGTCGGATTGTTGGAAATCGGACAAATTGAAATATTTTTAAAAAATTGCCGAAATTCGGGGAAAATTTGCATGGATACTAATTTGGTATCATTTTTAAAAAATATTTTATAAAATTATTTTTTGTCATAGCTATCATAGAAAAGTGCCAAAAGTCTATTTGATTTTTATTTAATTAAAATTAAATTCTCGCCCTCTAAAGTATACAAGTGCCAAGCTGTAGGTCAAATAGTCTGACAAATAGAATGCCAACACACACACACACACACACAAAGCAGATATTAAGCAAAATCCTTCTTCTTTAGCTTTTAACAATGGAAGGAAATAAAACGATTAAATATTTAATGAAACATTAGAAACTGTTTCAATTTCAGAGTAACAATGTAATCGATTATTTGAAATCAGTTAAAGAAAAGCATTTAAGAAAACTGCCAACATTCGGGGAAAATTTGGTTGGCTACTAATTTGGCATCATTTAACAAAATATTTTGTAAAATTATTTTTAACACACACACATTATTGTTAATATAGATAAATGCTTACTTCTTGAAGCCATTTACATGCAATCAGATAAAATTTGTCAAATAAAAATGCGATCGGGAATTTTTTTTTAATGAAAAGGAATTTGAGAGTGAAGAAACCATTATTCGTCTCATAGTGAATGAGTTCTTCGTGTTTTGCAAAAAGATTATCCATATTTTAAATACAGTCTTGAGCCTTTTTATACAGAAGATGAATTTTCAACGCGGTGCTTCATCATTTTTTGGATATTAATAATCAATAATAAGAAAAAAATGATAAAAAGAAGTGAAGTAACGATGTAAAATGATAAAATGAAGTGAAATTATTTCATAAAAATGTATCGAAAATGGAAAAATAATTAAATTAATAATTAATCTAGGGAGAAATTTAATAAATAATATGAACATTTGAATTTTGAAAAGTGCAATCTGAGAGCTTCTGCTGAACAAGGCAGGGCAGTCTAGGAGTCAAGGAGGTTGAAAGATGTCAGAGTTTTTTAGAAATTAATTATGAGAGAAATGCATTTCCATTGAAATATAAATAATACGTTCACAATGGATTTTTTTATACCTTTTAAGTGGTGTGTAATTTAAAGGACATTCTTACTTCTGGAATTTTTCTATTCGATCGATTTGATATGTCAAATATTGCGTAGGATCAAATAACTTTTACTTTTTAGAATTAGAAAATAAACTATCTGATAAATTGCAACCAAATCTTCATTTTATTTCAGGTTTATGAACAAATTAGAATTGCTTATGATATAGAAAGGGCTTACAGTAAAAGTTAATGTTAATCACATATAAAATTAACTGTTGTGAGCTATATAGTAAAAATTTCGTGCACCAGAAATAACAATATATATTTGATACTACTAATTGTCAAAATTCCAATGTTCAGGTAAATAAATGTTTTTAAATCTATACAATATTTCTAATGTCAAAGATTTTTTTAAAGTTATTATACAGAATTTACACAAAATCTTCTTATCGTTTGCAAATTTATTTTTAATATATATGATTATTTTCGTGTAAAATATAATAGCAAAATGTTTCGATCGTCTGCTAATTAAAGTGAGAAAATCTTTTGCATAAAAGAATTTTAATAGTTTGTAGTTTCTCGAAAATTAAATATTCTCCAAAACAACTTAAAAAAATATCAAAAAGCTTATATTTTAATAAGTTATAAAATTCCTAAAAATGGTTAAAAAAATTTTGGTAAAAATTATGTGAATCAAAGTATGCATCTGCGTCATAGCAATTTATATATAAATGACAAAAATATAAAGGCATCTGTTTTCAATAGTGATTTCATCGGCAAACAAAAAAAGAAAAAAAAATATGGAATCAACTTTTAACCAATAGTTTCAATACAGTTCAATATCAAAACAGTTTTCAATTTAAAGTTACATTTTTGAATGGCAATTAGATAAAAAAAAAAGAGTCATTATTTTGTCATTATCAATATGTCTTATTCAAATAAGTCTTGCCCTTGTTTTGTGTCTTTTAAATTAAGTTTACAAAACCAATCTTGAATGCTGCAATATCGTTTGCTTCTGCAGCACTATATTAGAAAATTCAAAAATTAATTAATAAGAAATTGAGTATTTAATTAATTGTAATTAAAAATTCTGTAAATCCTTCTTTTACTTCATAGTATTTACGCGCAAAATTCGAAGAAAATTAATGGCTAATTTGATTTTTCTCTACAAAAATTAATACAAATTAAAGTTTGAATTCTAATTTGACTAGAGACATAATCAATTACTTTTAATTGCATTATTATCGTATTTTATTTCTATTACATTATTTTTAAGTATTTATTTATGTTGAAGAATTCGCTCTTTGCGCTGATGGATTAATCGTTTTATTTTAGATCATATGTTTTCTTCGTTTTAAACACAAATATAAATTATTGCCCTTTATAATTTAACATAATTTATATATTTTATATTTATATATAATTTTTATTTCATAACAATAACATTTTATATTTGTGTTGATGGCTTAAAATCAGGCAGAAAGAGATGAATGAAATGCATTACCTGGTTATTGTACCAAAATTGCATTTATATATAATATATAAATAAATATAAAATATAATTATATATAAATAAAAAGATATTTACATTTTTTTGTTTAATTATAATAATATTTTATATTTGTGTTGATGTTTAAAATCAGGCAGAAAAAGATAAATGAAATGCGTTACTTGGTTAATGTATACTAAAATTGCATTTATATATAATATATAAATAAATATAAAATATAATTGTATATAAATATAAACATGTTTATATCTTTTATTTAATAATAATAATATTTTACATTTGTGTTGATGATTTAAAATCGGGTTGAAATAGACAAATGAAATACGTTATTTGGTTATTGAGCTAAAATCGTAAAACTCTATGAAACGTTAAATCATTTAAATCTAGCAAAGGTAGGACTGAATTAAGCTTTGTGGCTTTCTCTATTTTTAAATAATGTATGATTTTTTTTTCTAAAACCCTATATTTTCTTGTAATTTCTTGCCCATAATATCCTTTCCTCTCAATTTCCAAAATTATGTATTTTCAATTGATTCTATTATTTATAATATCCTTTTCTCTCAACTTCCAAAAAATATTTTTTATTGAATCTAATTTAATATCTATAATGTCCTTTCCTTTAAACTTCCAAAACCATATAGTTTTCTTTGATTCTAGTCTAATACTCATAATATTCTTTTCTTCAGCGTCCAAAACTATATAATTTATCTTAATTGTATTTTTATATCGGTATAATCAGTTTTAATTAAGAAATATTACGGCATACTGAAATAGCAAACGATTTATTTACGAGACGCATTTAAAAGAATTCGTCTTAATAAACATGTAAAAAATTAAAATCAAAATAGCAAAAAAAAAATTACGAGTCCTTTTAACATATTCTAAATACTCAAATGCAAAATTTGCCGGGTTTATTAAGCCATGAATGAAAAAAGAAAGGATTGATATAAAAGTGAATTTGAAATCTGTGGAAACTCACAAGCATACCGGTTTAAAACGTATAAGAAACTTGCTTTAATTTGAATATGTCCTGGATTTGTAAACTAAATAACACAAAATAACTCAATTAGATTATCTGAAAGTACCTCAATTTTTTAAAATTAATTAAAATTCTGAAATTTCAAAGGAACCACCCTTAGATGCACATTTCCCTCCATTAAAGTATATTTGTATCAAAGTATAAAAGTATGGCAAATTTGGCAATTCTAGGTCAAACGGCTTGTCCTGTACTGCACCAACTCACGCACAAATATCACATATACACAGACACATATAAATACACACATGCACGCAGACACATATACATACACACACGCACGCAGACGCATATACATACAGACACGCATAAGGATGCACACATTCTCTTTTAGTATTAGGAAGATAACTGGCCAATACGATAAATCAA
Source organism: Argiope aurantia (assembly GCA_026543865.1). NCBI lineage: Eukaryota > Metazoa > Arthropoda > Arachnida > Araneae > Araneidae > Argiope > Argiope aurantia. The sequence continues at coordinate 187,933 of JAPMOR010092830.1, forward strand.
TGGATTGCTTTGGCCGGCTATTATTAATAATTATTTATTTAATAAATTAACAGTAGCAAATCAAATCTCTCCTCTAGCTGCAATCATTGGACTGATTTCTCTATTTTTTTTTATTTGAATGTATGATGCAAAGTATTTCATCATTGGTTAATAACTTCCCACCACGACAGAAATACAAGAAATACTACTTCACTGCATATTTTATAGGGTTAAAAAAACACAGAAGACTTTTTTAGCCCTAAAACAAGTTCGATGTCATTTTTTTTTAAAAATGTTTTTTGAAAATGTATGGTATATAGATATGCCATAATTGGTCTCATAGATTCCTCTGCTTTCAAGTTTTGAAAGGTAGAGCAAAATATAACGTTGTTTCAGTCTCCAACCTCAATAACTATACCGATTTCGCATATTAATATCGCTGTTTTGCTTGCTTAGCTAAATAACGGTATTCTCTATGTTTATTGGGCAGGATGATTTAAAATTGTATTTTTTTAAATATAATAAAATATATTTTCTTAAAATTGGTTGAATTTGCTAAATTAATCTTTTTTATTTTGTGAGAATAGCTTGTCGTTGAAGGCGGATAATACACTTATTATTAATATAAACATTTATTAACTAAAATAATTTTTGATTCACAATAATGAAGTTCTAATAAGCAATACACGATGTAATTAAATAATAATGTTTTTCAAAGAATTTTTTAATATTTCCTGTAAAATATGCTACACATTCAGGCAATACAATGCACAAACACCAAAATGGATTATAAAGATACCAAATGGATTATATTAAATTGGATTAAGGCTCACATCGGAATATACTGAAAGGAGAGAACAGATGAATATGCAAAAAAGGTTGCATAAAAAGGCAAAATAGACCTTGTAGTCTCAAAATCAATCTAAATATTAAAGAAGGAAAATAGAAGAGAAATGATTATGCAATGGTAGGATAAATGGATAATGTCATGCAAAGGACGCATAACATATGAATTCATACTGGAATCAAAAATTATTAAAAGAATATTTCACCCGATCATAGTGCAAATTACGCCAAGAAATGGAAGATTTCCTGAATACTTGAACAGATTCGGAAGGATGCAAGACAACACATGTATATGTATGAGGGGAAATAGGTACGGTTCAGCACTACATAACAGAATGCGTCGGACTCAATAAAGAAAGATCCATTATGAATAGCAATAATTTTAATATAATATTGCAAAACCTTGGAAATTTAAAAATATTGAAAAAAAATAATGGAAACGAGTTCTAACATTTTACCAATAGTTTGAAGATTCTTTGAATTTTTGTTGGCCGTTATTTTCTTATGCAAAAATTTGGATAGTTAATGAGCATAACAGTCAGTCACAATAATCCCTGTTTATACGGCTTAGTTCTGTGGTAACGGGATGATTGGTTGTAATTTAAAAAAATATGCTACATCTTAATGCGCTTTAATATTCGTCATCTACTTATAAATATATTTTACAATCAATTTAAGCAAAAACTTTAATGAAGCAGAAACATTTCTCAATATCTTTTAAACTATGGTACACATAAAAAAAAACAAGGGGAGCTGAAATGTTTTCATTATGAAAGTTTCTGCCGGCTAATAAGTATTCTAAACAGGACCAAAAAACAGCTGCCTCATTAAACTCCTTTTGGATCCCCACATATATACTTAAATATCGCCTGTTAATATCCAAATGTCTATTGTATCTATTTTAAATTGGATGCTTCAATTATAAATGTATATGCTGTAGCAGTTCTTCATCAACCGTGAAGAGATTAAATCAAGCACGTCCTATTCTGTTTGTTTCAAAAGTATGCCGGTTTAAATTTGTTAACGGCGTGAAAATTAGGCAATGGATATGAAATAATCGTGGAATATCGGACATTCTTACAATGGAGTTAGAATACTTTAAATTTTCGCTAACAGCTGAGCATTTTTGAAGGTAAATATAAATACGGAAATACACAACTGTGTTGATTTAGTTGAGGTTTCAATTAAAAAAAGAAAAACTCATAGGCAATAATAATGATAAAAGAAAATGTGAATCTGTTGATTCTTGGTAGAAGTGTTCGTTTGATTACAGTTACAAAATTTGGTATAAACATATTTTGGAAAATAAAAATATTCATTTCGAAATCATTTAAAAAATTTTTAATCGCCCTTTTAATTAGTTAAAAATTGAAAGAAAATGTTTTTTTTTCCTCAGTGTTGCAAGAAACTATTATAGGATCGCAGTGGTCAGGTGGCTTTAGGTCGGAATGACCGATGCCCGAAATCCAACTCCATCGATAAAGATGGATAACTTAAGACAAAAGATAAGGATAAGATAAGGATTGATGCAATTTAAGACTAAACGTTATCTCCATAATGAGGAGATTAACTTGGAGAGGAGTAATGCGGGTTTAGGTGGAGTCCTCATTATATGAACATGGCTCAAAATTTGAGTCATATCTCAAAATAATCTTCGTATTACTTAAAAATAAATGGAATTAAACAAAATTCCGAAAATATTATAGTAATCTTATAATTAATTTAACAATCTTATAAATAATTAGCTATCTTATAATTAATTTAACTATCTTATAATTTTTCTCTGATCTTAATAAGTTTTAAAAAGTATTCTGTAAAAAGAGTATTAAAAAAAGTATTTAAAAGTATTAAAAAATAAAAGTATTAAAAGTAAAGTAAAGTAAAGTATTAAAAGTAGTAAAATGTATTAAAAAGTATTAAAAGTATTTAAAAAATAATTTTCACCGTTATAAGAATTTCGGATATTTTTCACTCTTTGTACAAATATTTTTTTAATTCTTATTTCTATGTGAAGGCATGAAAATATGGTTTTTTTTTGCTAATTCGATAAATTTCTTTTTAAAGGATGATTTTAATAAAATGTATGTTTATTTTAAAGAGATAATTTCAGATAAAGATTAACTTCAAATGTAAGCAACGATGAACATTTTTTAAAAATTTGTATATTTCTAAATATTATTTTTCCCTGTAATATAATTGATTATATAAAACTATATCATGGCTCTTTAAGCTTGAAATATTGTTTTTTTCTTGCGCAACATTTCTTTTATTGAAGTAGTAAACAAAAAGTTTTTTAAGGTATTACTAAATTATGAAACACTCAGAAAAAAAATGGATTCATATTATTTTATTTAGATATCCTTATATTATTTGTCATCAACAAATTTTGATCCACAACTCTGTAGCACATATATATTGCACAATATTTTAAGATATTAAGCAATATTCACAATGTAGTATAATACTGTTAAATATTTAATGAAATAATATCGCTCAATATTGTAAAATATTGTGCAACAGGCTGAGCTACTGCGAATCAAGTTATTGGAACAGTCGAAATTGAAACTTAAGTCGTCAATGGCTTTCGAATTAATAATGAGAATGCTGGAAACAAATTATTTGATTTGTTAATAAATGATTGTGATATGGCTTCTTAAGGGGACAGTGGACTCTTTTAGACACTTTTGCGAATTATTCACTTAGGGTTATGAAATTTTGTATACATATGTTTAAAAATATAAATACGTGAAATTTCTTTAAAAACATTTTGAAAGGAAATATATTATTTTTCAAAAATTAAAAAGATACATAATTTTTAAAAATTTTAAAATGTTTCAAGCGACTTAATTTTTTCTTATTGACCAATGTAAATCCATTTGGAACAAAACTGTGCATGATTTTATAATTCCAATTAAATGCTAATTTTTTAAAAAAGAAATATTTTTAAGCGGATTTTACTGAATTTTCATTGGGATTTTATGTTTTTCTGAACTAGAATTGACTTTTAACTATCTAAAAAAATGCTCGAAACATAGAATGCATACCCTATTTTCTTTTAATGTTTGACCGAAATCTTTATTATTAATTCTATGTAATTTCTTCAAAAATTAAGACACCTGGAACATTTCAAGAATATGAAATTCTAATTGCAATATCATTTTGAGAAAAGTCATTAAGATGAACTTTTTCCCGCTAAACACATCAAATATTTATTTTATTGAAAAAGACATTTTATAAAACTATTTTAGTTGAATATAAACATATGTTTTGGTGATAAAACGATAAAAATAAAGCACGTGTTAGTCCATTTTTGCTTATTTCTAAGTCCACTATTCCTTTAAAAATATTATCATAACAGCAAAATTTTATCTCTATTCATAATAAAGATGAATATATTTGTACTTTACAAGCTAGACCGTTCGTTCTAAAGTTGCTGTTCTTTACAGGTGTATACTTAGAAGAATTGGAAATATGCACCTAAGGGCCTTTTTTGATATTTTTATTAATTAAGAATCAAGTAAAATTTTGGTGTACTGTTACGATTACATCCGAAAATATTACAAAACAAAAATGATTTTTACTTCATCTTAAAGTTCAAAGAGCGAAACCAATTTTTTAAAGATATCAACATTTTTGGTCGAATAACTTTTTTCAATATATAATTAATTTTCAAAAAATATTTCATGCATATTTTAAAACATTATATTTAATTGTTAAACTCAACTCAATCGGTTTCTCAACTCAAATCAGTTTGATTATTACCGCTAATATTTTATCCTGGATAAAAGTAAGTACCTATTGTGGGATTCTTTCCTTTGATTAGTTATATTCAAGATTTAATACATATCTATAATTCTAATAATAATTTTTTTTCAGAATTTTTCTATGCATTCATTTTTGAGTTTGAAACCACATTTCATATACAGAATGTGGAAGACATGGGAAAATAAATTCATAAAAAAAAAAAAAAAAAACTAGTGCCGAAAGTTGCCGATAGGGGAAATACTGGCGTTGTGGGAGTACAGTTATGAATGAATTCATGAAACTCACAGAAAATAATCTTTTATTCATTAATATTAAGGTTCCTTATACGTCGTGCAACATTTTCGAAATTCTGACCTTCCCTGTGTATAACATATTGCATATGGTGCATTACATTCTCGACTGCTGCGTGTAAACTGTCAGTTTCAATGTTCATAACAGCCCGTCTTACGTTCTGTTTCAAAACATGCAGTTTTGCATAAGAGCAGCCATAGCATTACATTGTCTAGTGTAGAATAATTCTACACTAGACAGTTCTACCAGTAAAGCACGCTGATGTAAGGTAGGACCCATATTAAGCGCACATCAATCACGAACAATAGTCAAGAATGAACTGCTAATAGGTCGTTTGCTCCTCCCTTTTTACAAGGAATTCATGGCGCTGCTATCACGCACTCTCTAGGAATTTTACATAATCCCTCTCAATTTGTAATTTTTTTCCTTCTTATATGACAGTAGCGCCTATATTTCTCCTAACTTTTAACAGTATTTTTTTTGTTTTGTTTTTGCGGAATTCATCTTCCCATGCTTCCATAATCTGTATATGAAATATGGCTTCATTTCGTTCATTCGTTTTAGCTGTAGATGCCGCCAAACAGAGAAAATTATTTTATGGCTACCCTGTATATAAGCTTCTCTTTGACTGGTTTCTTCCAAAAATTTACAATTTTGGTTTAAAAACAGCTTATTTAAATTCATTTGTCTAACCTTTTACATTAAGGATCCATCATACCCATGGACAAACATTAATATCAAAAACATTTTTTTTAATCACGGAAGCCCAAAATTGAAATATTCATTAAAATCACGAAGTTGAATGTTTTGATGATTGCAGTGTTTTTCTCCTTGAATACCTTATGCGTCGTTTGTGTGATAGTAAAAATGTCTATTTGGTTTAATTTCCTCAAAAGTAATTTCTTTATAAAGAATTTCTTACTCAATTCCTATAATGCATAATAACAACTGGACTTGAAAAATTACAAATAAAAAACTACAAAATCTTTTAAATATAGATAAAACCTCAATAGTCACATAGTAAAATCATGGAGTCAAAACCTATAGAGGCTTGAAAACCGATTCTACGAAAACTACAGCAAAACTGGACCTCGTTCCCTTGCTTGGGATTAGGAACAAAGAAATTAATTAAAATCTCAAAATTGAGTTTTTTAACGATTACAGTATTCTCTTTGAATCTCTTAAGTTTCATGCACGAAAATGTAAAACGATCCATTTGGTGCAATTTCCAAAAATTAATATATGAAGATTTTTTGTGTCAATTCTTAATATGCATAGTTTAAAGTAATCCAATTTTCAATACTCATTCCAAGTGAGGAATTGCAAGATCTTCAAATTAGAGATTAACTGCCATGATTTCGTGGTAAAATCCCGGGGTCAAAATCTATAGAGGTTTGAAATTCCATTGCATTCATAATTCTAAGCACATCAAATTTGATGTGTTTAAATATCTTCATCAGTATCTGTTTCAAGCATTGTAATCATGCGGTTTGTTGTAATATATACTATATCATGCGCTGATGCCTTTCCAATATTTTAAATTTAAACAAATAAAAAACATTTACTATCAATAGCATTTTATAATCAATTTTGATCAATTTATTTGTTTTTCAATAAAATATACTAATTAAATTGCTAATTTAATGGAAGATGTAACATCAGAAAAATAAAGGTAAAGAAAGCTAACTAAGAATTACTAATTTAATTCAATAGTTATTAATTGCAATAACAAATAAAACTTCGAAAAAATGTTTTCAACACTTTTTCTTCCATTCTGTACTCTCCTGCATAAAAATGTACGCAATTATGGCTGAATCATAAAAAAAATCGTGAAATCCTAATCTTTAGGAATATTTATTTATTAATCACAATGCATTCATAAAAAAAATTTTCGCTTAATTTTCTTATTTAGCATTAAATATCTTTTTTTGAAATTTATATTCAACTTTCTAGGTCGTGAAAAAAATTGAGCAGCTGAAACCAGCAGTTTAAAATCTCATCTCTTCCGTTCTGCAAGGTGCATTTCCGAGAGTACTTTCTTTCCTTCACAAACTGTCCAGAGGAGCAAATTCGCCTAGTTACTGCTCAAGCTCAGTGGCAGAAAATATTGTAATGTATTTTACTTCCCCCTGTCGGGGTTCTTTGATGGTTGATGCAGAAATAAACAGTCCTTCAGTAGGAAACAACGACGACGTTTATTAACACGAAGACACTAATACAGAGACAACAAATATGTAGCCGAGACGAACACAGGATAACACAGTACAGCAAATAGTAGCCCACAAGTAATAATCGACCACAGCACATAAAGCGGTCAGACAGAATTCAACAGGAGAGAGAGAATCTTCATAGCTTTGCACTACGGTCTCTGCAAACGGCTGAAATTCTCCACTGTCTCCTCGCTTTAGCTGTATCCAACTGCCGACACACTGCTACACGACTGGCTACTCCTCACAGGGCTCGACACACAAAAAACTGCTTGAACTCTACACAATGCTGGCACTTCGTCGGACTATACCGCCGTTGTTTCGCTATCCTTTCGAAGACTCTATAATTGACTACGACTCCAACTGCGATTCATTGCAGCTTGAGACTGATAGCCTTTTACAGTTCCCGGGAGACGAGCCGAGAAAGTTCTCGTACCAATCAGACGTATCTCTGTTACTATTGGATGGATCGATAAAGTTCTAGAAGTTTCTAGTAATATCTATTTTATTGCCAAAGTCGCCAAATTCGTAGCCATCGCCAAATATGTCGCCAAGCTCTGAAATCACCGACACGGTACCCGATCAGCACCCACAGGGCTGATCGTAAAACAGCCTTTCTAGTAACTGAACTAACCGTGCTGGAAAGCAATAATCCAGGTTTGTAACAATATTAAATACTCTTAAATGTAAAATGCTCTTATACTGTACGAAGAGAAGTATACTGCTTTTCCACAGTTTTTCCTGAATAGTGAAAGCTCTAAAGAGAATATGATTAGATTACTGGTTGATTTGGAGGTCTGACAAGGGAATAGTTAGAAAAATATAAAAATCCGATTTTATTTGTAAGTGATATAATGTGATATTTTACAGTTCATTATTACTGATTAAAATATGAAGTGAAACCTTCTACAACTAATACTCAGAATCAATATGTGTAAAGTGATGTCTGTAACACTCAACGGAGTATACGAATAGCTACGCCGATGTAAAATTTAAAATTCTGTTTTGGTGTTTAATAAGTAAGACAGAGTTTTCCTGTGTCATTAAAAGTGAACGAAATTAAATGTGAATAAATATTAGTTATGGGATCGTAATCTTTTACATTTTTTTGCTGGAATCTAGCAAAGATCAATGAGCAGTGATCTTCAGTTTTTAATATTTTATATTACGCTGATTTATCATATTCTCAATTCACATAACATTTGGAAGTTACTTTTGTTGTTTCTTTGTAGAATTTTTTTTTTTAATTTTGCATTTAGCTTTTTTTTTTTTTTGCTAGTCGATTACTATTTGTTTCAATCTAATTTTAGTGATTAGTTTTAGTTTGAGGTGATCGTAGACATTCGATAAAGAGAGGATTCCACTGAAAAAAATAAACATTGGTGTGTGTGTGTGAGAGAGAATCGCGTGATGTATAGTAAGACAAAGTTAAGGGAATGAATTTTAGTTATGGGCTATAATCGCAAACTTCACAATTTTTTAATGTTGGATTGTAGTAAAGGTTTAATAAGCTGAGTTTTACAGCTTCATAATATTCTCACTTTAGTTGAAGATTATTGCTAATATTTTCTTCTAGCATTATTCTTACTTTGTTTTTGGCACTACATTTTTTAATTTTAATTTTAATAGATCGCTCTTTCTTTTAAACGGATTTTAGTGATTCGTTCTTACATTAATTTTTAATTTTTTTAATACTTACATCTAATGTGCACTGCAAACAATATTTTTATTTCATTTATTAAACACTTTGACAATGTGTATGAGACTTCTTACTATAATTTTCGGTAATTAATCTATAATGATCATATCCGGGAGGTCTTAGATATTTAAGGCAATAATCTATTTAGATGGACATCTATTCTTGTCTAGGTAAATAGATTTGTGGATTGTTAGACGAAAATGAGCTTTCACAACTTTGTTTCTAAATACTACGCTAAATGTTATGAGACATGATTTATTTAATTAATAATATCTATTATCACAACAGTTTGGAGGAGAAACTGCTTTTTGGCGACATTTTGATATTTGCGAAATAATATTAGCTGCAGGAGATCAATTTAAGTATGATGGTTAGAATAGTTACTACTGATATTTCGATGTATTTTTGAAAATATAATGCAGCTAGCCGCTTATAACAACCAGCTTATTCATCCAAAATTTTGGGTTTTCTGGCTATTAAATTATTAATATAAAACACATTTATTTAAAAATAGCCGCCTTTGATTATCAGCTGCTATGCCTGGAATACTAGAAGTGTTTAATTTCAATTAATTCTCTTATACACGATTTGCTGATTATTATTCTTTCACCTAAGTATTTTCAATCACGAAATTGTAACAAACTTTAAAATCGTGTTATTTTAATAGAATTACATCTATTCTATTCATTGTTATATGAACCATCCTAATGGAGTCGAATCTCATGCTATCATAATGATATTATAAACATAATTGTTTGAATTATTTACTGTCCATCTTTCGCGGTACTTAACTTCATTATTTCTTTTTCTTAAGTAAATTATTCTGTAAAGAATCATACTTCATTAGTTTTCAACAATGCCAGAAAATAACAGTTTAAATATCCAATGAAAAAGGTTTAAAGTATATGCCAATACTTGAATTTGCTATTGAAAATTTATCTGGTAATATTTAAGAAATAATTGATGAAATGCAGAAAAAACTTGTTCGACAGTCAAAATAGTACCATTAAGAAGAAATTTTTAAAATTTTTTAATTGAAAATTCTAAAAGTCAGTTTTCTGCTATATTTTTGTTAGTCACCAACAAAAAATCCACCAAATATCGTTTAATTTTAATTAATTAAAATTATACTTAACATTTCAAAAAATATCTATAAAGGCATATTTTTATTTTCCGAGGCATAACTATGGTAATTTGATATGTATTGATAAAATAGTTTACTCTTAATAGTTAGTAGTGCCAATACACACACCATAGCCTCATATTTCTTTATTATTCAATGAGATTTCAGTTTGTTAATTTATAAGATTGATAACAAGGTATTTGATAGAATCAATCTAATGTTAATGACTGTATGTGCCAATTAATAATTATTGCCACTGAAGAATCAAAAATCAACCCTGTGATTGCATGGTGAAAGTCTGATAGATTCAATAAGGGGTAATGTTGCTTTATTTTACACATAAACACGAAACACAGATAAAATGAGTCAAGATGAACTATACACAAAACAGCACTGGCAAAAACCTCGACAATGCACAAGCAACATATCGCTTATTAAATCACCACAACAGAACTAAATCCTCAGTGAGTGAAGAGATTTCGTTAACTATTCATTTGAGCTCAACTAAATTGACTTCTTCTAGACTTGACTGACTACTGATTGTATGTCTTCGTTTTTTATATGTCCCGTGACAAGGCATCGAATGTTCTAGAGAAAACTTCAGAACTCGAGTTATATTGGTGCTATCACCAAGATTCCTGAATATTCTTGTCCTTCGTTTTTGTCTTCAAAGTCGCCAAACAATCTCCAAGATCAGTGATCGTTGACTCAACTACCATTCTGTAAAGTTATCTCCTTCCATGAGACTTACACAGCAGGAAAGAAAATTTTTTTTGTTAAATTACAAAAATTAAATTACAAAATAAAAGGAGGAGTGAAAAAATCTTACCTCGTTGTCAATATTCAAACAAAGGAATTTTTTACTATAACTTTTATATTGGCAAAGACACATGAATGAATGGCTTGATGGAATAAAGAAAATTGTATGAAGTTCGCTACAACAATAAAAACATGGTTACGCATTGTACATCACCTTAAATTTAAAAAATTATTAAAATTAAAGAAAAAATGGCAATAAAAGGATGATTTTTTTCTTTAGTTTTATGATATAAAAACAATTTTTGTGAGATAATTTTTTTCGAAAATTGTGAAACATCAAGTAATCGCTTGGTTTTTAAATAACTTTTACATTTTGAAGATTTACTAGGACTTTTCAAGGTTTTGAAGGAAGTGGGCCAAATTTCCCCAAAATTGGACAAAAAGTGTTGATTTTTATAAAAGATAAACAAACAAGCAGTTATCTTTATATACACCACATTATTTGACAGTTTTTGATGTCTGGCGTGAATTCAAAAATCTATATGAAAAAGAATTTTTTCCAATTATTTCTCTTTAGAATTCTTATACAGACAAGACATTCAATTAGATTTTAAAAAAAGTTTTTTTTTTTTTTTATGTACGCAAGACTGATTTTTACACGAAAAAAAATAAGGAATAAAAAAATCAATATCATTAGCCGCTTTTCAAAAAAATAAAATAATAATAATAACGCTGTTACAAACACGCAAGAGACTGTTTTATAGGTTATTTTGTTTAGTGACACTTCATTTGTTCTTCTAATTTGTCATTTTGTAACACACACGAAAATTCTGATTACCTGAACTGCTATCTATCTTTCGTTGTCACGTGGCAGTAAATCAGTTGAATAAAAGAAAGATTTCATCACAATGAGCAGTTCTTTTTTGTTGCAGAATTTTGTGAAATGAATTCTATACAAAAAAAAATGTGTGTTTTGATATTTCCAGACTTGAAGAACAATCTCCGAAAAAATTAAAAGCATCGCCAACTTATGTCGCTCGCGATAAATTGTCAACAAATTAATCGCATGACAAATGAAGCAACCATCTAGGCTAAACTGGAGTTTGGCATAGTTTGATAATCGCCAAATAAATTAGAAGCCATTAATATCAACCGGCTCCCAAAGAAAATTATTCAAAGTTGCCAAAAATTAGTTTCAATAATTAATTATTTAATAATTCGTATCCTCAGTGATCATAAGTGAACAGATTTTTATGGCCCTTAATTCGTCCGAGAATTTTACTATTATACAATCCAAAAAGTAATGAAAAAATTGACTTTTAAAAAAATCTTTCAATCATTTAAGTTTGAATCGCTATATTTATTTTGAATTTTTATTATGCAATTGTCATATTCAGGTATACTATCCATTTATTAAAATTACTCTTTTTTTATTGGAATTATTTTTAATTATTAATTTTGTATTACAATTATCAGTATTTTATTCATTAAAATTAGTTACTATTCATTTATTAGTCCTTGTTATAACTTTCACTCGCCGGCGTGCTGGCATAGGTTCGAGTCCCGGTTCGGGCATGGTTATTCTTCATCTTTTCTATCTATGAGATGTGTGAATGTGCCCCCCTGTAAAAAGGGGCTTTGCAAGCGAATGTGATGCGTGAGTAGCTAAGACGTACTCTTGGCGCTAGTTGGCGCTACTAAAACAAGAGACGCTCCCTTGGCTTAAAATCACTGACTTCGTCAGCGAGCTTGTAAATGGCAAGTGCCATTATAAACAACAACTTAACTTTCACTCAAAAAAATTATAGTTGTTTTGAAATTTAAAAATTGTTTTTTTCTATAACTGTACCCATTTCTCCTTAACTCGAAATTTTGGATCGAAGTATAGATTATCCAAATACTAGTGTAACAACAAAAGAGAAAAAGTTTTCAGAAAGTATGTAGCACAATTCTAATTAAAAATGAATAGGGCCGATGCAGTTGTGTGAAAATTCGGATGATAGAATAATAGATAGTTCAGTTACATTGATGCCCCGTTTTAAAGCAACACTAGAGCTATTTTGGGACAGACAGCGTAATTTGCAACTGCAGCAGACGACGAGGACAACGCCTCAGCTGGACTTTTCTCCAAGCTTCCACTCCACACCAGCTGGAGTACGTTTGATCTCGAACCCTATACTTTCCAGTTCCGAAGTCGAGATCTTACCATCTGGTCACCGCAACCCTAGATGATCAAATAAAGGAAAAAAATGCAGTAAAAAACATTAAATGAAGATTAAAAAAAACCTAATCATAAATTCAGGAAGTTTACTTTAATAAGCATAAAGCATTAAAAAGTGTAAAAGATTTGCTTAATTTTTTTTCCTTGCCTTTTTCTCTCAAAATTGAATCAGAATTAAAGTTTCACATGTTTAAGCTTACATAATACAAAAAAAGTGATGTGAAAGTGTATATTATTATTTACTATCAATAATTTTCTGCAGAAACCATACTAATCTTATATGCTGATATATTTCAGTCGCATATTCGGGTCATTATCGCATCCTCACGTTTAGCAGTAAAAATCCCATCTGCCAGATAAACATTGATCGTCAATTTTTTTTTTCACTCCTCGAATGCTTTTTTACCTTTGTCCTAATTATCCTCCCTTTTCCTTCTACTTAAAAACATCAATGTTACTCAACAATACATAAATACATTCTTATTGACATTAGGGAAAAAGACAAAACAATTCGGTCGATCTTTAACAATTAATCCAATTCACGTGCTTCGGGGGCGAATGTCTGCACCACATTCCACATTCCTCAAGAAGTGGGCAACATCCTTAAGAAGCAACGGGTAATCAAATCAAGTAGGATCAAGGAAGAGCCGCTGGTCACTCCCTCCAGACTTCGTTCCAGAAACCAGATCATAGAGGAACAGGAAGCTATTCTTTAATTGTATCAAGGTCTGCTGTACCTAACCTGTAATTTCAAGATGCCTCGAATAAGGCCATCGATCAAAACACTTTTGTCTTCCATCTTTTGGCATCAGTATATTCTCCTTCTTAAATTATAACTTCCAAATGGAAACGCCCAGAAGATTATTTTCTTGATATTAATAGTAAGGCGTGGGAATCATTTAACTTACTATTTGCTTTCAGCTTTTATTGGCTGAAAGTCGTTCATGCAATGAGATTCCAACGAGTGTAGTTTGTTTTATTTGTAATTTCTTTATCATAAATAAAAAGAAACGAATGATATAAAATATATAATACAAGAAAAATATAATATATTTTTCAATACGATCTCAAGCACCAAGCATTTGTTTCAACGGGGTGAGAAATGATACGGTGGAAGAGCCAAATAGAGCCATGTTGTTCCAAGTGCGTTTTGTTTGGTCATTTAAGGTGTAGCAAGTTGTGCATCAACTGAAAAGATAAATTTAAATCTGGAAAATATGGCGCTTTTTTTTGCTCAGTTTTTGTTTAACTCAGTTTTTTTGCTCAGTTTTTGTCCTATGGTTAGCCTTTCTCCTAAGTTTCATGTAAATTACCCAGATAGTAAACAGAATTCTTCTTCTTTAGTTTTTAACAATAGAAAAAAAAGCAAGCGATTAATTATTTGATGAAACAATGAAAAATGATTTGAGCATTAGATCAACATTTATAATCTATTGATTCAAATTAGACAAAAATATTATTAAAATATTGTCAAAATTCAGAAAAAAATGTGTCCCTATATGAATTGGTATAATTTAAAGGCTAATTTTTGAATTTCAATAAGACGTAAAATTTATTTTTTAGCTACATTATCTTAGGAAATTATGGTGGAAAAACATGAAAATTTCATTACATTTTTAATTAATAAAAATTCTAATATAAATTTTTAAAAACTACTCTGAGGTGTACATTTCTATTTCGCCCCATAAAGAATATTGTCAAATTTTTAACAATACACACATACATACACATACACATATGTTTATAATTGATAGAGATATAGAAAAAATATTTTTACATGCTTTGTATACCACTTAATATCAGAATAAAACTCTATAGAGCCAAAAATAATTTTTATTAATCAAATCAATTCAAATACGAATTCAAGTCAAAATTTTGGTTATATGTTTTTATCAAGTATTAAAAAGCCTTCATTTTTTTGTCCCAAAGTAGTTGTACTACATCAGTATTTGATGTTCAATGAATCGGTGCTATTTATGAATGACATTATTTAACGCATTTTGCATAAATTTTAATTCTTCAAATCCGGGTCATCTTCCAAAATTAAATTATCTTAGAAACTTCATTTAAAATTCTTATAAATATGGGGTATTGATTGTTTGTGAAATCTACTACTGATCTCAATTATGGGAAGAAAAAAAAAGATTATTTAAAATACATTTTAAAACTAAAGATTAATTTCTTGGTATCTCTATTGTATTGTTGAAAAACTGATTCCTGAATATTTATTCAGGAATCGATTTATTCCCAAACGTGATGTTTCAAGGTTGAATGAATCTTTTAAACAAACGAATGCTCCCATTTCCACAATAAAGCGAACTTTCTTTTAAATCAAATAATTGATTTTTTTTTAAATCGTTCTTAACCTAATTTTGAAAAAAAAAATTAACAAATACATGCACAAAACAGGATTATCTCACAGACGCGCATAGAATCTAATCTGTGCTTTTAGTTTTCATATCGCTTTTATTCACATAAAAAAGAAAAAAAATATCGTGTTCTATACAAGGAAGTGAAACTGAAGAAGGAAGTCAACCGTCGTAGCTCTTCTGAATACACAGATCTTTCTTTACAACTCACGTATCGTATCTCCGGTAGAAAATAGGCCTCTAAGGAATAAAAAAATGAATAAAAAATATTAGAAGCAAATACCATCTCAGACGGGTGAAGCCTAGTTCAGCTAACCTGGCAGAATCTCATCCTTTTTAGCCCCTGACCTTCAAACCGGCTTGATGGGAAACAAGTGGTTGGAATAGAGGATCTATCTATCTACCAACCGGCATTTTCCAAGCCCCTTTGGCAATTCTTGGCTTAGAGTAGTAGGCGGTGTTTAAGTATTATTTATATTTTTTTGTGTTATCACGTCAAATGTTATTATTATTTTTTTTATTATTATTCTTTCCTTCAAAGGTCAGTTGTAGAAACTGTGTCAGTTTGTTACAAGATTGAGAAAGAAAACAAAAACAGATTTTTGCAGGCGGTTCAAAATATTTTTGATCAAGTTTTAGTTCTGGGACATGTAGGAGAAGGTAGAGGATGGCATGGTATTTCAGAAAAATGGAACATTGAGGGTCTAAGCGCTGTCGGCAAAAATGTTGTTGATGGCGTTCTCGGAAAAGAATGACAACCCTACGAGGCGTTGGCTTCCATTATTGAAGTCTGGCCTCTGCCGAAAAAATTTAGGTGATTCAAATAAAAAAAAATTCTCGCCAAGAGTTTGGTAAACGATTTAGACTTCGACCCTTTAATAGAAATATTTTTTCAATGCAGTTTATTTTTAAAGAGCAACAAATACAATTTTACAGTAAGGTAAACTAAAATTGCTCTATAATCAATGGAAGCTCAAACTGACTGCTGCTGAAGGATGTAGCGTGAATTTTATGTCTAATTAAATACATCTAAATGTGAAACTGAAGTATTTAATTGTATATGGCATGCTTGAATTAATGGCATGGCAAGGATGATTAGGGTCCGGTATGTATATAATATGATTCTTTTTGTTCCTTGTCCTCACCAATGTTAAGCAAATGCAAATGGTGCATAGAGTATTGTATTAATTACATTTTCGTCTCTTTATCATAATACACTAATGTGGTATTATTGGTAAAGTCCCCCCCCATCCGAAGAATGATGGTACACACGGCACTCGTAACTCCTCTGCCCTCTGATTGCTGTGCTATTGACTTGATCGGATATCGGAATCGCAGTCATATCAGAAAGAAATAATTCTCAACTAACCTTGTTTTTATAGGAATAACAGGTATGATGAGAAAACACAATAAAGAATATATCACAAACATTCCATTCTTAATAGACTTATACAAATAGTTTAAATTAATTATGCTGTTCTTCAGTTCTTTAATTAATTCCATAGATTGTTTAAATATTTTTTTTTTAAAAATTATTCCTTTGGTTCAGAATTTGCGTTTCCAGATTCAATTTTTACTATTTGGTTTTTTTTTTGTTGAAATTTTCTAAAATCTTTATGAGTATAGCCCCCCATGAATTCAAACTTCCGCCCAATAATTTGGTTTAAAGTGAAAATTCATTTTTGAATGCATCTGAAGGGATACATTTGACTGTCAAATAATATTTTTTAAATCAAAATTAAATTTAACTTTCTTATTTTTTAGACAGCTTGATGTTTATCCATTATTATATTTATACTATATATATACTATATTATTATATTTATACAATCTATTACAATGAAAAATGATTTGAGTCTTGCTTTGTCCTTCAAGCAGTGCAAAATTTTTTGATTGATCTGATTCGAGAAGTAATCTCGATTGACATCTCCTTGGTTTATCTTATTGGTAATATTCGCTAGAAGTGACATCTCCTTGGTTTATCTTATTGGTAATATTCGCTAGAAGTGACATCTCCTTGGTTTATTTTATTGGTAATATTCGCTAGAAGTGACATCTCCTTGGTTTAACTTATTGGTAATATTCGCTAGAAGTGACATCTCCTAGGTTTATCTTATTAGTAATACTCGCTAGAAGTGACATCTCCTAGGTTTATCTTATTAGTAATATTCGCTAGAAGTGTAATCAGTTTATTCATTTTAGATGGGGCCAAGTCTTGTAATGATTAGTCTTATAATGAACACGAATTTTAAAATTTGTTCAACAAACGACTACACAAAATCTGAAAATAAATTTAATAAAAACATTTTAAAGAAATATTTTAGTAAGTTTATTACTTTTTAAAAAAATATTTCCTACTTTTTAATTTTTGAATTATAATTCATTATTATAAATGCTATGGAATGTTGTAATGGTTTTTCTTTCAAATTCACTACTAGATGTCGCCATGAATATCAAATCAAATTTAAATATATTAATCGCTTAATTGATAATAAACCATTCTAAACATTAAAACAGTCAATTTTCATGAAAAATACATAAAGGGTACAAAATTTAAAATTTCAAAATTCTGGTCAGTAATTAGGTTTAAAGTGAAAATTCATTTTTAATCTCAAGAGGGGAATATATTTGACTGCCAAAGGGTATTTCTAGTCAAAATTAAGGTACTTTCTTATTTTTTAGACAGCTTGGTGTTAATACTATCCATTATAATGAAAAAAGATTGGAGACTTGCTGTGTTGTTTATGATAGAATTCTTTTATTGATAGAATTCACTAGAGGTGTAATCAGTCTATTCATTTGAGATTAGGCCAAGGTCATCTGAATAATTTATCAAAAATTATTTTTGAGCGTTAGTAAACGATATTGTGTGTGATAAACTTTTACATTGTAACTAACAGTTATTAAATATTCTTATTAAATAGTCTTTATGTAAAATTCGTAAATATGAAATAAAAGTTGTTAAACATTAATACTCAGTCAATTCTAAATTTCTATATTAAAAAAAGATAATAAAATTCTATATTTTAACAAATTTTATATATTCGTATAAAATTTTATATATATTCGTACAAAATTATATACACATTATAATTCGAATATATAATTTTATATATTCGTATAAAATTCTATATTTAAAATGAAAGTATTTAAACAATATTTAGTATTCTATAAATTAAAATTCTCTATTCAGTATGAAGGTTGTTAAATTTTATAGATATTTCATACAGCGCATGTAACGTGCATGACGTGTCTAAATACATCACGTTATTAGCTAATGATATAATTTGTTGCAACATATTACAATCGTGTTTTCGCGTTTACATGCTTCTGAAAGTACATATTGACAGATATTTAACTCCTTATTGGATATGGTTCAAAATCGTATACAATACAGATATTAAATCTGAGTACCAAATTTTATCTATCTAGCTCTCTTCGTTTTGCAGTATCGCGTTAACTTATATTTGAACAACCGGAGAGATAGATTTCATTTGAATGGATTTCTTTCAATTTCATAATAATTTTTACCAATTTGGTTTTAAAACAATATGCCAAATTTCATGCATCTAGCTCAAAAAGATTTTGAATTATCATGTTCACAACCTGTCAGACATAATTTTTTTAAAAATTAGATTTTTCGGACTCAGGATTGTCTGAAATGTGGAAATTAGTAAAATTCTCTATTTCGAATTTTTTTTGACGTTTACAATATTTTTTTATTTGTATATTTTGTATACGAGAAATTATAAACGTATTCTTACTTATATAATCATAGTAGTATGTATAAAAAATGAATTCTTGTCACAATGAGCATCTTTATAAATAAAAAAATATTGAAAATTATATTTAAAAATTATAGAAATTAAACAAAAAAATGTTATATGTAAAGCTATTTTTGAATGTTGAAAGTTCTAAAAATGTTTTATTTGAAATATGCTAGAAACAATATAAATATTTTGACTAACTTTTAATTAAAACAATTTTATCGTGAACATTTACTACCCAAGAAATAACTGCGTCCCGAATTTAAGTTCTACATTCTGGCCTGAAAAGTGTCTTGATTTTTTTCATCGTGCATGTTGGATATAATTTATAAATAGTATCCAGAAGATGAAGATGATAGGGTTAAAACATCTGTTAAATCAGCAGCTCACCACGTGTAAAAAATAAAAGCTGCAATCAATATTAATTTACCGAGTTCCTTATCATGATCATATTTGCATATGATAATGATAATCAGAAAATAATTAGAATAATAATGCATTTCAGGTTATAAAATCGCAGAATCGTAAGGCATTATAAAACAATGCTGATTGTTAATTCGCTCAGTGTTGCAATCTTGATTTAATGATGAGAAAATGACACCATAATTAATTTAACCTCATTATGCACTTTCCGAGTCTAACACACTGACCGTCCCAACATTTGTCGGTCGTGCTGCAGGCTGTCATACCGGTCATATAAAATCGCTATTTTTCTTCCAAGATCAAAATGCCATCAGTTGCTGGCTGTATAAAGAATTAATTATTCAATAGCTATTTGATACGCCTAAGTTTATCGATGACTTTTTATTAAGAAGAAAAATGTGTATCATGTCACTCTTTTTTATGCCAATTTACAGATTTTTAAAAATACCTTTCATTCTTAATAGCTTTGGAAACTTTTAACTTTGTTTAATATTTTTAAAAAGCAGCATAATTTTTTTGGGAGGCGCAGTGAAATAGAATTTATAATTTTGTTCTCATGTTCTTATTAAATAAAATTTTGAGTTGATTTTTTTCAGGTTTTTCATATTTTATATTCCTTATTTTATAAAATGCACAATTATTCTAATTTATGCATATTCTAAAAAAAATATTAGCCTTATATTGAATATGAATTTTAAGAGTTGTTCAACAAGCGACTACAAAAAAATCTCAAAATAAATCTAATAAAAACTTTTTAAAGGAATATTTTTGTAAGTTTATTATTTTTATTTAAAATATTTCCTATTTTAAAATTTTTGAATTATAATTTATTGTTTTAAATTCCATAAAATGCTGTAATTATTTTTTCTCAAATTCACTACTAGATGTCTCCACACATATCGAATCAAATTTAATTAAATGAATCGATTAACTGATTGAATCGTTGAAAATATTAAAATCGTCAGTTTTGATGTAGAATATATAACGATATAAAATTTCAAAATTTTAGCCTACGCAGAATAGAGAGAGAAAAAAAATCGGTACCAAAATTACATTTGTGCAATCATGAAACAAGTGAAATTGAATAAAATTGTAAAGAAATCCATCAACAATTTTTCTTTTTGCTTCAGTGTCGAAACAAGTTTGATTTAAAGTAATCCAAAACAAAACAACAATAGCAAAATAGCATTATTTTTATATAGTTACACAATAAGAAGAATTTTATTCTTAGTTTTATAATATAATAAAGGGAATCAATTATGCCTTTTGAATCTATTCGTAAATCAATATGGTCAAAATTTGATATAAATATACAGTTTCTGTGTAAATATCATGATAAAATTCACCCATCTGGCTTGTTGCATTTTTTTTGTCAGTTAACGCACTCACATATACACAAATCAACAGAGAAACAAAGAGTTCACTTGTTAACAAATATGGTTAGAAATCTGACAGCAGTTTACAGTTCTGATTCTACAAGCTTTCTGTTCTTTTGAGTTATTGTATTAATATACATGCAGTCTGAAATTTTTTATATTTTTATGTAAATATTTCTTTCATAAATTCAATTATTTAACATATTATGAATAAACAAACTTTTGCCAAATCAATATTTCTACAATTTTAAGCATAAATATCGTAATTTTGATTGTCGAATTCATGAACATGCAAAATCCTACAAATGTTGTTTGATCTCATCGAGGTTTAAAATAAGGAAAATCGTTAAAATACTTTCTGACGATTTTTTGTCTTTGCTCATTATGTATTTGAAAAAAAAAGATAAAAAAATTGACAGCAAAGCTCATTTGTTTTCTATCGTTTGGTTGAAATATAAACTGAGCCAAATCTTTACATCTATAAACAAGTTTGTACATGTAAATAATTTTATCTATAAGTAATTTTGTGCATGTGCTCCTCAAACCAAGATGATGCTAACTTTTTAAAGTTCAAAAATTCATTAAAATATTAGCTAATTAAAAATGAAACAAATTTTTAGCATTTTCTCATTATATCATTCGAAGATTATCTCGCAAGCAGAAATTGCACACCATCTTCAAATTTAAAATATATATATTAAATTTTAAACGAACAATATCAATTTAACTGCAATGCATTTTTTAATCCAAATTTTAACAAATTTTTAAAATTATGTTTTAATAATTTATAACGATTTCATAATAATGAGAACCACACTGAATTCATAATTTTGAAATGAGCATATGTGCCAGATTTTATTATTAAAAGGCAAAACCATATCTCAGCAAGACAAAATTCTTAATAATAATTATCGCACAAAATGCTACATTAGGTTTCATACATAAATTTTTTTATTTATGAACTTTTGTATCGCCTATTTTTTTAATTTTATTTTATAAATTTTTAGAAACGTTTTTTTTTTGTTAATTTGTTTTTCTAAAAATGTAAAAATCAGAAAAACAAAATTTTCTTTCATTTATATATTAACTGATTTAACACCATAGTAGACTAAGTAAGAAAAACAGTATTCTGATGTAATAGAGTTTTTAAAATTTCTCAAACATCTCAAATTTTCAATTCATTTGACAAATTTTGTGCAATGAAATGTTTTCTCGCACCAGCTATAAATCAAAACGTTTATAATTGACTAATGCACAAATGTTTTGCTTTGTTTCCTAATGACAAATTCGTATTTTAACTATAATTTCGCAACTATTATAATTTGATTTTTCTTAATTTATATATTCTGAATATAAAAATATAAAAAATTGAAGTAAACCTTTTTCTTTTTCTGAAATTTATTATTTGAAAAATTCCGACGATTTTTTTAATTATATTTTTTGTACATTTAAAACAATTTAATTTGGACATAATTTAAAAAGACTTCATTTGTATAACCACCAAATTTACAAATTATTGCTTAAAAATTCAAATTTTGAACCAAATTTGATTTTTTAAGCAATAACTCACAAATCTGCAATAAGTGTAACGCTGTTATGATCTGACTAGTTCAATTATATTAACGTCCCAGTTTAAAGCAACAATAGGCTATTTTGGGATGGACCTAGTAATTTTAAACTGCAGTCAGTCGACGATTTTTTTTTTATATTTCATTTGAAAACTAAGCGTAAGAAAGGTTTATACATTTTCGCTTAGATTTAAGTCTATCAAATTCACATTTTTTTAATCATAAAAAAAACATATTTTTGAATTAGTTATTCATTTTATATCAATAATATAAATGCCTGAAAAGCATATTCCGAACAAACCAGCTGGTGACCAAAGACGGCTATTTAACTATAGTTATAAGACAACCGACACGTGTACGATATCTAAAAAATCTGACCGCAAAATCCTTTTATGTTTCATCACTCGACAAAATTCAGTCTTAAACACGCGAACAGAACGAAAACAATTTATTATTTTGGAACAAAGCTGACGTGTTTCCATCCTAAAATTTTATCCAATTATTAGAGATTTGAAGCAAGGGAATTTGGTGCCATAAATAATACCACCATCCCTGCGTTCCCAATCAGTAAAATATTATCCTGCTTGTCAATATTGTTTCAAATCGCGTGTTTGAATAATCGCGTTCGCTGTAATTGTTAAACCTTCTGTCACGCACTTTGATAAAAAGAATCGGATTTTACAGTTCATTCATATCCAAGTAGCAGTTCAAATGAAAACAGAAGCCTTTTTAGTTTTGAAAACCAGGCAAAAATATAAGCGGCGCATTTTTATATTCAGTTATTTCAGCAACAAATGTCAGTATGGGAATGTTATAAATTCAAACAGATCTGTTTGAATTAATCAGCTCAAGCACAGTTTCAAATATTCCCCCCCCCCCCCCCCCCCCCGAAAGCAGACAGATTCAGAACATGAAGATTCGGCAAAATTTCGAGTTCGAATTTTTTTTCCTTCAAGACTTCCTCTATATTTAATAAACGCGGGAGTAAAAATGCATAGTATTGCTTTTCATTTATTTATTTTACTTTTCTTTTACATAAAATATGCAAAGTACTGTGATTGTCAAAAAATTCAAACTCGAGTTCGACAAATCTCCACGTTTCAAACCTTTCTAAATTCAGATACCTCCCTCCCCTTGCCTTCATTTCTCTATCATATTTTGGAAATTATTTTCTTCTATCCATGAACACGTTTATTTGAAAACGCTTTGGCTTAGAATGAATAAATTTAATATGTAATCTATAATAATAAATGAGTGAAAGTCGGTCTGTCTGTCCGTGTGAACACAATAACTTGAACAAGCAGATATTTTTACGGATGAAATTCAGTATACAGATTTTTCATCATAACTGTAGCTGTGAATTACATTTTGAAGTAAATTTGACAAGGGAGAGGGGGGGAGGAGGGCATTTATTGATTTGAGTATGAAAGGTCAAAATAATTTCTTAATGTACTATTGTTGCTTTAAAATTTTAATTTTGTGACATTTAAAATTATGCATGTAGATATCTCATGTAATATATAATGTATTAGGATGACACATTGATATGCATGATTCTTTTTTACTTTAAAAAAGACATTTTAAAATAATTAAAACACACTAATCCCTTTTTTTATTCCTTTTTCTCTCTTCAAAATGTGCTGATATACTAATAATTTTCATTTATTTATTGATAATAAATTTTTATTAGAATCATTAATTGATTTTTCTTTTATAGATTTTGAACAATCTTTTAATCATGTGTTGTCATGTGTTAATCATCTTTTAAAGCACATATCTTCAGATAATGCGAAATTTAAAATTGCGGCTTATAAATGTGAAAAGCAAATTGCATATTATATAAAACATTATACATTATGTAAATTAAACATTATATAAAACAAATATAATGGCAAACCGACTTAATCTTTGTTATTTATTTTATTAGTTTGTTTAAACATTAGTTCCTCTTTCCAATTTCCTCTACAAAATGGGCCAAAATCTTGCAAGAAAAGCATAGGTAGGAGCAATCGTGTCGCCATCTAGTGGCAAATCACAGCAAGAACATTGAATGTCAAGTGTTTCTGTTAAATGCATTATTATTATTAGAAAAAAAATAAGCATTTGCAATTAAATGATACGCGATTAATATTTTAATATAGTATATCATAAAAAAGTTATCAAGTAATTACAATAAATTTAATTTTTGTTAGATATAATCAAATGTTTCAAGCTATTATTACTTATTCTAATGTTTCATGCAACTAAATTTCTGGTTTAAAAAAATTTAAAATTTGGTGTTGAAACATACCAAAACACGAAAGCTGTATGAAATCATAATTTTTTTCATATGATGGAATAAAGAATTCTAAATAAAATTACAGAAAAGAAATGACGAATCGCTTCTGTAAACTTTGATTTTTATTTGACACTAGCCGCCTTTGGCGACCAGCCGGTTCGCCAATCTTAATGTTCATTTAAATTTTAATAATTAAATATTTTATGTAATTCCTACTTTCATAGCTTCTTCATCAAAATATTTTAAAACTTCGAATTTTGATAGTCATATAATTCACTCATAATATTATAAAGGCCTTCAGTCATAACGCAATATGTATCTCTCTAATTTTCTGTTACCTCTCGTAGAATTTATGCTTTAAATTAAAGTGGAAAGAATTAATCTGCAATTAATATAATAATATTTTTTACTGAAACAAAGCATTTTTTTATAATATGATTACTGATAACAGAGTCACTGACTTAAACTTTATGGGCACTAAAGAATATATTTCTTAATTTATGTAATATCTCAAGAATTTGTCAATAAAATTTTCTCAGATTCATCATGAACAGACCGATTAATTAACAATGTTTAATTTTAAATGCATCAAACACTAAGAAAATAAAAGGAATCGTTTAAAATAATCGGCCGAAAACAGGTTTAAAAAAACTACTTAAAAAACGATGTACTTAAAACTATAAGCATATACAACAAAATATATAACATAAATATAATTTAATTACAAAAGCATGCAACTAACCTAAAAATAATTTAAATCGTCAGTTGTCATGTCCGTTGCCATAATGGTTGTCATGTCAACAATCAGAACACAATGCGCATGCGTGAATTTTCAACGCCAGTTACGGTAACGCAAATAGGTGAATTTTTCTACGCCAGTTGGAGTAACGTTATGCAGATTAGAAATTTTTAATTTCCTTTATTCTGTGTTATTTTAATTCAAAAGTACTTCAGAATGAATCTGAAAGATGGATTAATTAACAATGTTTAATTTTAAATGCATCAAACACTAACTTTCCAGCCAAAAAATGTTAACCCTAGCCTCATTACTGTTGGGGAAAAAAAACTGAAGCCTTACTCATTTGGCGGTGGGGAAAATTGAAGATTTTTTTTGGCTGGAAAGTTAGTTTTTAATTAATAATTAAAATTCTAATTAAAAATTCAAAAAAAGGACCCCAGGTGCACATTCCCGACCTCTAAGGTATACATGTACGAAATTTAGTAGCTGTAGGTCAAATGACCTGGCCTGTAGAGCGACAACACACACCCACATTGAGCTTTACTTATAAGTATAGGTTTAATTGATATAAAGCTCTTGAATGAAATGCTGTGACTTACTGAAGTATAAATGCCTTCGAAACTATCCTTAGCATTCTCAATTAACTTCGAATCTCTAGGAAAAAAAGAAAATCACTATGATTACAGATTTATAAAAAGTACTTAGATAAACCTAATTGTGAAATAAATTTTGGATGATCCTACAGTCACATTATTTATTCAATCAATCATTCATAATCCAAATTTTGAAAAAAAATCTCCGAAATTAGTAAAGTCGATACTCCAAAGTTCATCCATCTAGTTGAATTTTTTTAGCTATCGTCTTTACAGAACGACAATTCCAAAAATATATTTTTGAACACAGAAAGTTTGAAACATGGAAATATCGAGTTCACCTTTTTTGACGATTATAATGCATTCTCAAATTAAATCCCATCCCATACAGTATATTTCTCTCCTTTTATTCTGGTCCTTCTAAATCATCTCCACATCTTTCATTACTGCATCTCACGTTGGAAAATGCCTCTTTGGATATGTTTTTCCGAATCTCACCCAAGAAAAGAGTATAAATCTTTAAAGAATTTTATTCTTCATGATTTCAAGGAAAAAATTCTATTTTTACACTATTTCTTACTAAAACCATTACAAGAGCTGTAAGGCGAACTAAATAGAAAATAAATAGTTAATAATAATAGAAAATAGAAAATAAAATTTTTATATCTTCTAATCCTATGCAGAATTAATAGATAAAATAGTTTTATATCTTATAATATCGTATTCGAAACATACCCAT
The DNA here is from genome assembly GCA_026543865.1 of Argiope aurantia. NCBI lineage: Eukaryota > Metazoa > Arthropoda > Arachnida > Araneae > Araneidae > Argiope > Argiope aurantia. The sequence continues at coordinate 214,675 of JAPMOR010092830.1, forward strand.
GTTCCCGAATTCCCATTTCCTTTGCAGAATTAATTTTGTCTATCCAAAGATAATTATGTAATACTATAAAACCGGGCCTTTCTTTTAAATGAAATGCTGCAAGCAGAGAATAAATTAAAATTTAAGAAAATGGAAAAAAATAAGGAGTAATAACATTTAAAATAGAAGCAATAATTTTGAAATCCTCAGTGCGCGTTCGTAGTGTTGCGAAAATAATCATTAAAATTTTCCTAAAACAGATAAAACGAATTTCAACAATGATTTTTCTCGACAAGCTATATTTAATTTCTAAAATTAATTATTCTTTTTCAATAAATTTTCCTTTCTTGTATACAGAAATTCATCCTCTACTATTAGGACAAATAGAAAATAATAAAAAAAAATCATTGATAAGCCGGATTGCATAATTGAATGCCTAATTAATCGCTAATGAATTGTTTTGTTGTTGATGTCATTCAAGATATTTTTATTCCTATTTCGAAAAAGCATTTTGTCGTTTTCACACTTTTACATAACGGATATAGATTAAAAATTTAATAGTTACTACATCCCAAACAGAATGAAGCTGGACTTACTTGCAATTTCTTTTCTTCATGTTGAAAAAAGCAGACGTAATTATATTTGCCTAAGATAAATCCGCAAGGGAGAATCATTTAAAGTAATCTGCAGAAATCTTTAACCATCTGTTGAATTGACTTCTTTCACCTTTTTTGGAAAAAGCTTGTACCTATGTTGATGATTTTGACGGTTTGTATCGCATTTTCTTTTTAATGCCTCCCTTTAACTTGACTTGTTTCATAATCACAGAATTTTACTAACTATTTTTTTTTTTACGTTTGTTCTTTTAGGCCTATATTTTTTGATAAAAAAATATTTTCTGCTTTTAGTACAAAAATAAGAGGATTTAAAAAAAAAAACTTTTTAATTTATACTATTTTTTAAATTTTTTCTGAAACATAAAATCGGTCAGACTTTTAAAATTAATACTAAAAAAAAAACCCCACTTTTTATGAAAGTTAAAGACGTGCTTCTAATTAACATATGCACTGATGAATTAATGTAGTTAAATATTGAATCTATACGAGTGGCACCTCTGACAGTGATTAATAAAATATTTAATTATAAATGAATTTTTATTAAAAATAAATTATTGAAGGATTCCAGAAAATTTGTAATAATTATTATTTAAATTTATAATAGAAGTAGAAAATAAATGAAATAAAGAATATTCCTTTTAGCGTATTTTTGGAAATAAATAAAATAAAGAATCTTCCTTTTACCGTTTTTTTTTTAAATAAATGAAATAAAGAATCCTCCTTTTAGCGCATTTTTTGGAAATAAATGAAATAAATAATCTTCCTTTTAGCATGTTTTTGAAATAGAATGAAATAAAGAATCTTTCTTTTAGCGTGTTTTTAAAAACTGTTTTTCCTAAATTTCTTTCAGATGAAGTCATTGAATTTGAAATCACTCCTATTCTTCTGTATTCTTTTGTGTTTGTGCGCTGCTACAGTTTCATGCCACCCACGACATTTTAACAGAAATGGTTAGTTGACGTTCAAATTGGAATTTTTAAAAAGAAAACATGTTTAGTTAGAACTATTGTTTAATAATTCTTATGAAATTGATAGTCAGTTAAATAATTTAAACAGTTTCTTATGAAATTGACTAATCAGTAGTGCTTTTTCAGGAACAAATCGATTAAAGAATTGTTATTGTCAAAAAGTTTGATCTCAAGTTTTTGGCAAAGGTAATAAATCTATGGAATATGAAATGAATTTGTTTTGTGTAGTGTTCCAGTTTTAAATTATGCATATAATGATCTCATCAATTTCGGACAATTAGTTTTCCTCCCTTCTTTCCCCCATCGAAATGAGAAAGACAAAAAAGGCTAGAGAGAGGGGTGGAGATTTGCATATACGATTAGGAAAAAGCAATCAAGGAAAATTAATTTAAAGTATGCGAAAAAAAATCTCGAAATAAATAGAAAAGCTGTTAAAAATATTGCCGCGCAGACAAACCGTGTGTTAACTAAAGTCCAAGATAACACTTGCTAATCTCAACTCGAGACTTTATTCAAGGAACTAATCTTACATCTTTTTTATTCACAAGACGAAATAACTCGAAAGAAAGAAGATTTAGAAAGATACAGAAATTATAAGAACATTCTAGAACAAACGAGAAAAAATAGGAAAGTAAATCAATAACATAACTTTTAGGTAAGTTGCCTGCAGTCACATACGAACTACCGCTTTTAGTACATAGCATTCTACCACTCAGCCATTCAGTTCGCGACAAGCTGGAACAATTTCGTTATACTATACTAATTCCGAAGTTAGAAAATTTTGCCATTGCAATAGTTTTTTTTATCTAAAACTAACTTTATATTTCATTAGATATTTATTTATTTATTTTTTCTTTTCTTCCGAACGACGCAGATTGTATCAACTAGTAACATACATAATGAAAAATTTAGTTTAGTTTTTGAAGAGAAATCTTTTTCCGTAAGGATTTTTAAAGGATAGAGACCGATGCCTTTTTAACTCGGCGCCGTCGTGTGACATACGATCTTTCACGTATAAACAGCGCTGACCTATCCACATGTTTACAGACAGACAAAGAGAAAGATCCTAGGAGCTTCACTGCTAAAATCTGAAAGTCTAATTTTTGAATATTCAAAATATCTTCTCTTTTTTGTATTCTTGAAAATGAAAACTGTTTTGCGTGGCTTGGCAAACAATCAAGTGAATTTGTATTCAACCTATAAGCAAACAATCAAGTGAATTTGTATTTAACCTATAAGCATGCTGCATGATAAACATGACGAGTTTCCAAATATGTTATAAATATCAAACAATAGTTTTACCTGACTGTATCTATGTATTATGTCCTGACTAATGAGTTGTTTCTTTTTTTTAATTGTGCAGTTTGTCTCTTGAAGAAAAAGGTAGGCCCTTGTCGAGCGGCCTTTGACAGATTTTACTACAACGTACTTCTCAAGGGTTGCCGTCACTTCATATACGGTGGCTGCGGTTCGAACGGAAACAATTTCAAAACTTACAACGATTGCATGAGAGTTTGCAAGGGAGTTTGAAAATGAAAAATGGTAGGTTGCCCTGTAATAAATGTTTAATACTATTTTAATACCGCCTTACAAGCGAGGACAAAAAGTCCCATTACAGTCGTCTATAATAATCTTAAGAGATATTACTCATGTGAAGATTATGTCACATGAGAAATATTATCAAAATAAGAAACTGAATTTTCGCTCTGTATGGCTATGTTGTTTGATTTCCAAAATCTTACTCTATGCTTAAATTTTGTTCAATTTTTAAGAACAAAACAAGTTATTGTTGGAACATTATATAAAAGAAAAAAGTGGATTGCACAGGTTTTGCACCTTGACTACAATTTTCTGTGATAATATCTGTCATTATATAGTGCTCATGTAGTAGGATGGTAACAGGATGAAACAATAGTTGACGCTGTAGGGGTAAGTTTCACTTCGAATTTGCCCCAAAATAGTAGTCTTGTAATAGTAAGTGGCCCACACTATTATATCTTATCTTTAAAATGTGATAAAAATGTATTAAAGTTTCGAAGCCGCATCTTTCAGGGTTACGGGCTAGTCAGCAATATCTCTAGTTTCATCGCTAAAATATTCCCTAAAAGAATATATTCAGGGTTATTTTTTTAAAGTTAATATATTAAGAAACTATGTAGCAACGTCTTACATTGTATTTTATAAAATGCCTTCTCCATATATAAAATAATTCCAGTCTAATGGGAACGACGACATTTGAATGTGTAACTATAAGACGCAACATTTGCACTTTTTACATAATGAAAGTCTACCTAAGGGTCCAAGATGCAATCTTTCAAAACCATTTTCAGGCTCTATTTCTTCCAATAACCCGATAACCATAATCAAATCTGTCTGCAATCGAGATCTTTTCAGAAGTTCCGCAGTGATTGATCTTGCAATGGTTGTCTGTCCATAAATCGAAGTCTGTGTTACAGTAATCATCCATGAATGATTAGAATTGCATTAGGGCTTTCTCTTAGCAGGCGATAGCCTGACATTGTTGAAGAAAATAACAAAAAAGAGATTTTCAATATTACATCGGTGAATTATGCTTGTACCCAAAATCGAAACATTGGTATAAAAGAAATCATCAAAAGGGAACTTGGATATTTTTCTTCTGATGCTTGGCTCTGTTCTTGTATGAGTAAATTGATAATGTCAAGTTTATACATTATGTCGCTTTGCCTTATTGTCTTAGTCATTCTTTGCCAGTACATCTCTGTATTTTCTTTGCACTTATTTTTTTTTGTAATCTTTAGCCTACAGGGTGATTCAAAACTAATCGTTCAAATTTCATAAAAAGGCAGGGAATACGTGAGAAAATTGATTTCACATTAGAAAGCATGTCCGAAAATATCATCTACATGGATAAATGACGTGAACACAAGGAAAAAGTACACTTTAGTAGTAATGAATGTGCCTTGTATTCCAACAAGGTAAGGTACAGGTTCACAGTAGATGCTCGAATTTCACATGAACACATGATTCACAATGCCTTTGCATTGAATGCCGAACATTTTCAAAAACGCCAGGCATATCACGGACAATACCTGCGGGGGTCACTATTCATGCAACAAGGTTCATTTCAGGGTCGACGAGGGTCTACCATACATAGTCTTTCATGACCCTCCACAAAAAGAAATCCATGGTCGATAAGTTAGGTGACCTTGGTGGCAACCACGCGATCGGTTTGGGTACATACAAAGCCCTCTACATATGCATGCATACATTTGCGGACATACTTTTCTATGTAGAGTCGGTTTCCTGATGTATACCCTGCTTCCCCACGAAATTTGAACGATTACTTTTGAATCACCCTGTATATTAAGTATAAGACATATTGCAGGCAAGTAACATGATGTTTTATAGTTAACAAATTTTCTTAGTCTTTCAGAGGAAGATTCATTCTTTTCCAGAGCAGTTTTATAATCATATATTTGATCCATTTTTACCTTTCAGATTTTCTTTTGGGATCAACAAACAAAGAAAATCCAAAAGCGTGAGAAACATTATTCTAAATTTCTCGTTTGTAGCAATATCTAATGTCTATTGTATTTAGTGTAATCGAATAAAGATGCTTTATTTAATTAAAAATGTATATTGTTCTTAAATTTATTTATTATTATTTAATTATTACAAAGTATTTTGTTTGTTCATTCTATAATAAAGATAAATGTGTGTGTGTGCGTGCGTGTGCGTGTGTGTGTGTGTGTGTGTGTGTGTGTGTGTGCCACTCAATCTGCCTGTCTATCTTGGAGCTCTACAAGATAGATCATTTGACCAAGAGCTTCCAGATTTGACCAGGTACACTTTGAAAGGTGGGAATATGCACCTTGGAGCGTTTTTTGAAATTTTAATGAGAATTTTAATCAAGTTTAAAAAGTGTGCTACATTTTGATGTTTATATTTCGAAGTATGAAGTATGATTTATGATATTTTTCGAAGTATATTTCACAGTAATATTTTTATTGTTGTAAATAAAACTGAAATCCTTTTTCACTGTTTCAACAAATATGTAATCGAGGTTGTTTTTTTTTTCATTGTTGAAAGTTTAAGAATAATTCTGTTAATATCTCTGCAGCTAACAGGACCAATAAAAAATTGAATGTTTACAGTACCTTTAAATGAAGAAGATAGATGAACCGGGTATAATAAGCTATGGGGCTTCTTAGAAAAGTTCATATACACAATAAATAGAACATATGTAAAACAATGAAACTTTTCCACGGTTTTAATGTCTGGCAAATTGACGGAATTATGGACATGAAGTTATATGTAAATAATTTAATTGAAAATAAAGATAACCAATATCTCCTGTGAAGCATTGATCGCCAAAGGTTACTAGTATATAATATTTGCAGATTAGTAAAAGTTGTGATAGAAAATAGATTTAAACATATAGAGTGGGCACTCGTTTAGAGAACAGTTTAAATATAGAGAACATAAAAATATAACATTATGAGTACGTATTCGGGTAACAAACGAATTTTAATGCTCTAGTTGAGATGTGAGAAATCTGTACTTTACATTCGTAAAAAAAGAAGGATAGCCGATTTTTAAATTATGATAATGCCTAAATCATGATAATTATTTTTTTAATGTTGCATGTCGAATTGTTATGCAAATTTTCTTTGGAAATAGTTCTTTTGATATGAATAGGAAACCAAATATTCTAATATTAATATTCATTTACAAACGAATATATATAACTTTCTATGTGTATAAAGAAGAAAAAGTCATCTAATTTGACATTTTTATAGCATATTGCGGGTAAAAGGCGAATTGTGCATTGCTTTCCATTGCTATTAACAAGGCAACTTATTCCATTAAAAATTACATGTTTTTCTTTCCTATTTAGGATCTTTAAAGGAAAATCTTTTTGAAATAGGCTAATCTTTAGCATATAATATCGATGGTCAAGCTATCAAAAGTGTTCCTATACATTTCACTTCTGCCCCAATGCTATTTCTGACTTTCTAAAAAAGACAGTTGCAGAAACAGATTTAAAATAATGCTAAAAAAATTAATGGCATTTGACGAAGGAGCAGTGTCTCTTGGAAAGTTTCAAAGGATTTAAGTGGGATATGGATAAATCCTTAAGACAATTAAGTTCTGGTCTTATTCTGTTGGAGCTCACTAACATTAAGACCATATTTATCCCAATATAAAAAGGAAAAAATACACGTGGTAGAAAGCTTGATTCAATACAATATAGGTAAAAATCAAAACTTTAAAAGTCAAAACAAATAAAGATAGGAAAGGTGATAATTAAAATCAGAATTGTCATACAGCTATAACTGTTATAAGATTTTGATTACTATCGAATATTATTTATTTTAATCTCAGCAATGCATAAAAGATATAGTTGAAGATTTGTGAGGTTATAAAAATCAAAATGTTCCTGAATTTCGAAAAACGAAACAAATCTTCTATATAGTTTGTATTTTATTCAGTAGGGATCGTTGAGATCGAATCGTATATATCAAAGCTGTACATGGCCGATTACGTTAAGAATTATGCGGACGAGTTCTACCGAATATTGTGACCTTTTTATAAATTTTTTCCTCAGTTTACTTCTATAAATTTTCTGAGACATCTGCCCCGGGAGCAGATGTTTCTATCACTTCTATTATTATATATCTATCTCTCTATGTAATGCGTGCACACATCATTTGGCTGATACGTGGCTACTAGAAAGTAGAAGCTTTTTTTAGTTCAAATATTAATAAGAATTTGCTATTTTTATTATTGACTGTTTTCCTTTGATGACCAGTTGGTTTGCAAAAGATATTTATAGTATTTAATTTCAGTTATATCATTTAGTTGTACTTCAAGTTCATGATACCGTCGAATTGTCAAACATTAAAACCGTGTTATTTTAATTGTCTGTTTATTGTGTATATGAATTTTTCTAATGGTGACTAGTCCCATGACATAATAGCGCTATTAAAGATGTTGATTTATTTCATTCAAATTTTTGGATAAATGTAATTATTTATTATTTTACGACCTCCGTATCTCTTTTATTCGAATCGGAAAAGTTTCAATGAATTACTGTTTGAAATAATCATCATAATAATAAATGAATAAGTAAATAAATAAGAGAAATAAATAAATAAAATAAATATATAAAACAAATAAATAATAAATAAATTAAATTAAATTAAATTAAAAAAGTAAATAAACAAAACAAATAAATAAATGAAATAAAATAAAAAAATAAAAAGAAAGAAAAATGTAATTAATGACTAATGATAGTAAGAAGAAAAGAAATAACAAGAAATTGTTAACACGCATCGAAAAAAGATTAACTGCGCGTTTTGTTTTCAGCAAACGGATTCAGTGTCAAGGTCACTGATTTCAATCAGTATAGAATATACTGAAGACGATCTCCGGGACATTTTAAGCGGATTTTAAGTTTCGCGCTTCTACCTTGTGATTTTATGAGGTAATCGTTCAACTCATCAGCCGGTAATGAGGGAAATAAGCTACTTTGGAAACAGGTTTTTTTTTAATGCACAGAATCTATGTGGGCAATCGTAGGTGTAAAATAAGTGCATGATTCATTCGCTCTTGAAAGAAATGATGTTCCGTAATAAGATCAACATAATGAACTGTTCCTATTAAGTGGAATGTGATTTGGTTTCATTTATTCTCTTAGATTGTATGTTGCTTTGAAGTGCCACACTTATTCGTTCTTATTCAGTTCAAACTATATAAATCTATGATTATTTGAGATTGTTATAAAATATCAATATTTATCTGATTGGATGAATGTAATTATATCGCAGCATAAATTATGTGATAAATATAATACAAGTCTTTTGCACGTAGATTATGGAATTAAAAATATTATTTTTTTAATAATATTGTCACGAAGATGCAAAGAATAACAAATCACAAAGTAATACAATATCAAGTTTGTTAGCTTTAAGCAACTCGTACTATGCAGGCAAATAATTGATTCCATTGCTTGTGGAACTCAGAATGTATACCTTTTCAGAAGAATCTAGAATTATGAAGAAATTTATAGAAGGTTCTAGAACATTAACAAATGAATAACAAGAAATTTAAATTACAGCCCGACCTTTAACGTAATGCCTCGTAGCTGGGATTCAAACCTCCGACCGCGTTCTTTTCAAGCTCGCACTTTAACTCTCAGCCACATTAACTATGCACAGATCTTCCTTTTGCGGAAATATTTTTACAATGTTGTCTTTTGAAATCGTAATTATAATGTTTTTTTTAATGTAATTTCGGAACAATTATTGAAAAATACTGATTTTCGCTCAGTTGTAAAATACAGAGAAAAAAAAATCATTCTATATATTTAAAAAGCATTCAATATTAATTTTTGCAATAATATTTTTACATTGTTGCCTTTTGAGATATAATCATGATATTTTTTGGATGAAATTTATCTTAAAAGGCATCAAATATTAATTTTTAATAATAATTTTACATTGCTGTCTTTTGAAATAGTATTTATAATGTTTATTTGGATATAATTTTGGAACTGTTATCGAAAAATATTGATTTTTTTTTCTTTATTGTAAAACGCAGAAAAAATCCTTCTATATATTAAAAAAGAATCCAATATTAATTTTTTAATAAAATTTATATACTTTTGCCATTTGAGATCTAATAATGATGTTTTTTGGATATCATTTCGAAAATTGTTATTCGAAAGTATTCTTTTTTACTTCGTGTAAAATATCAAGGGAAAAATTTATTTGATGCTCTACACAATGTACTTAAAAAACATTATATATTATTTTCCCACTAATATTTTCACATTGTTTACTTTCAAAATAGTAATTATGATAATTTTTGGATATAATTTCGAAAATTATTATATCGTTATCAAAGATATTGATTTTTATTCTAGTATAAACTTAACAAGAAATCTTTACTCACTGCTGCCAGTTTAATTGCTGTGCTTCTCTGATTTTCATAATGATTAAAAAAATTATTTTTAGTTACAGCCAGGATAATTTGCATTAAAATAATTATATATAGTGTCTGCGGTCAAATTGATAAATGCCTCAATAATTCCTTGGATCATAAAAGGCAATGCCCTGATAGATAAACACAATAGTTATCTACTTTCCTTCACTCAATGTGAAATGCATTACAAATATTAAAAAATCTTAATAAATATCTTATTTTTTAGTATAGTTTCGTAGTAAAATGAAGAAAACTGACCGAGAACTATGTTCGTTTTCAGTTATATTTTCTCATTTGCATACAAATAGACATACGGACTTATTTTTAAATAAAATGATTAGATAACGAATACAATTACGCGTCTATATAAACTAAATTCAGTGGTACGGCAGCCCTATGTGGGCCAGGGCCTACAGTGTCCATATCTGCTTTCTTGACCGAGGGCCCTGCGGTGTGCATATGTCCTGGTTAGGTGGTCAGCTTAACGCGGAACCCTCAGTGTTTAGTTTCGAAGCATGTTTGGTCTTCAGTTTTTTGACCCACTGAAGGGACGAAAGGCTGAGTCGACCTTGTCCAGCCCGAGGATCGAACTTCGGACCTGTGCGTTGGAAGCGCTATCATTAGGTCACCAGGCTTCACGTTTCTATATACCTCAGCATTTTCTCAATATTATGCTGAAATTCAATTAATTTTTTTTTGACACAGAACTATATTAAACATAAAAAAAATACTAAAAGTTAAAAAATATATTGCTAATTAGAGTAAAGTCATATGTATCTTTTTTCTCACCAAAATTTTCTGTAAAGTATTAAATTTTTGCTACTTAAATTTCTTATGATACAGCATATTATTCAGATTTGAAATTGCTTTCTTTTTAGAACGAATATAATATCAATAAAAATAGGAATTACAATATTATTTTTAATAACATTTATTTTATATAATATTGTAATTTGTGATTACTATGAATGATTATATTATAATGAACTCTGATGATATTAAATTTAATATCATACGTATATGGAATAGATTCGATTTGAAAAATCGCAACTTAAGCTCCACAAACTTATACTCCAAGTTCAATAAATTTTATCTTAACCAAAGGATAATTTACTCTACATTTCTACATTCATACAGTATTACATTTTAATATTTATCTTAAAAATATAATAATATATATCCAGAGATGAAAAGTTGTGAAGAAGATATAATTTTATTTTAATTTAATTTTTCATGGAATGTCTCTTCATAATAATCAGAAATTTGAAAAATATATACGAATTTTACACGAAATGTTCATGATATTATGGTTAAATTTGATCGCAAATACATTCTTTGCTTTACTCAAATAATCTTACTTTAATCTGACTCATAAAATGAGTTTCATACCATCCGACTTACATATTTCTTGCATATTTATCGATTTTTTTTAGATAATAACTGAAGTAACTTGGAATCACGGTTACAGTACTTATTGCCGTCTCTATAATTTTAAACAGCTTAAGCACTTCACTTCAGTTGCGCCGTTTAAACAAACGATATTCTTATGTTTCGGTCTCATTGCCATCCGGGGTGGATGATGCACTGCTTAGGCATAAGTTCCGCTTTGTTGGATTCTTCCGAAACTAAACAAAAATCACCTGGAAAAATTCGACAGCTGCTCTGCGAATCAGTTTGTTCCAAACGATTTATTGTGAGAGTATGCTATCGCCATAGAAGCCTCCTAACTTTGTGGATTTGTATTAACTGATTTTCGTTATGCTGCCTGTCTATTTCGAGTGCAAGAAGTCTATTTTTGTAAACACTTATCTCTAGCATCTGGGGCAGGATCTTTGGTCAAGCGCGTAAATTAGTTAAATTGTAAACCACCATGGAACGCTTTTCAGAAATATTCAGATGATTTTTGTATTTGGAATGCAGAAGATTTGGTGTTTCCAGTGTACAGGATCTCTACAGAATATTTTTGAAAAAAATGGATAGCTGATTTCAGTACGTTGAAATAATTTTTTTTATATATTTATATGCTAAGATTATTTGATCCATGTTTTAATGTAAATTCTTCCTCTAAATATTATGAGAAATCTTAGAATATTGTTATGAAAATATTTGACTGTCTTGAATTTTGTAGTGCGTTGTGGAAACATTTCTAAAATATCTATGCATTGTTAGGGTGAAGGTAAATTGCTATCGAGTCATGCTATATAATATTAAACTTTCTTACATTTATTAGGCAAAAATTTTATAAAATTATTTTAAAATTACCATTGATATAGCCATATAATTAACCATTCAGTTTCCGATACTTTGTTGGGAAGTATTAAAGTTCGAAAAAAAGAAGGTTAACTGTATATCAATATTTGTATTTAATGTAATGGTATCAAAAATTTTCAATAATAAAATAATTATATGTCTTAATCATTTATTTGTATAATGCAAGAAAATGTTTTTTTTTTAAATTTCAGCAAGATTAATTATGCAGCAATAGCATTGCTATTCTTTTGTCCTATCAATGTGGCATATTATCTTATCTTATCAATGTGGCATATTTTATTCATTTATGAGTGAGATTCTATATTATAGCGCAAGATCAAGATTTAGTCATGCTACACCATTACTTATTCATTAATTAAATAGATTTTATGTTAAAAAAGACTTGATTGGTGTAAATATAGGTCATGAAATTTTTAATAATATCGGCAATTTTAATATTTTTACTTAAAAAAAAAGGAGGTTAAATTGATTATAAATTTTATCAAAGAATTTTAAAATATTAATATGTTACTTTCTGGTTATAGATATGACATTTAGTGTAAACGCAATTTAAACTGAAATTTGTAAGACGAGAATAATTGAAAAATTAACAGGAATTGTATTTCAGTTTCTGCTTATAGTTCAAGTTAATTTCAGTCATATAACATGAACGCTAATTTATTCTTATTGTTGTAGACATTATAGATAAATCTTTTAAATGTAATATCCTTGAACTAATCCTTAATTTGCTTAAAATCCTTGTTTTTTTCTGTTAAAAGATTTTAAAAAATGAAGAATATGCACCTAAAATTGAATTAGAATTATGAATATATTATTAGTATTAATATGGTGTTCAAATTAAGAATATATTTCTAGGATTAAGAAAATTATACTAGAATTAAAAACTGATATTTTTTAATAACAACAATTTAAAATTATGTATCGTAATTCTCCTTCAATATGAAAATGATTCCAGAAATGTTTCAGTTTGTTCCTATGGTTAAATAAGAATTAATACGTGTGTCTGTTCTTTTTCATTTTTCCACTTTGTAAGTTTCTTCTGAGTAAAAGAATTTTTTTTTAAGATTTAGAAATTAAAGATCTTAAATGTTTTAGTTAGTTCGGCCCAAAACACATTATAAATAAGTTTTTAAATTTATATCCACATAAAGTTGCTATGAAAAAGATCTAAAAATCATATTGAAATTATTTACAAAATTATAAAATGATTGCTTAAAATTCAAATTAATATTTCAGTTTATTGAAAAATAATTACACTTTGATATACTGAAGCAAAATACCTTTTTTATAAGCAAATAATCACAGCAGTTCATTCAGAAATATTAACCCTTTATTTACTGACGGTACTTAAAAGTACCATTTAAATCTGGCTTATATCTTCGTAATATAACAGTTTTTGCTGATGGTATTCTAAAGAACACGGAGAATGTAACCCAAATAGCAAGAAGTTAATATAAGATAAAGTAGGAATTAAAAATATTTAATTAATAATTAAATTATTTAAGATATTTCTATTAATTAAAATATTTTTCTTGGGTTCCCTGGGATTATTCTGCAAGAAAACTTAACTACTAGTGCAAAAATGAAGTTGAAAAATTGATGACAACATAATTCAGTAAATAAAGGGTTAAAATAAAACTTTTTTTTTATTATTATGAAGGAATTAGGTTATTATGAATTAGGTTAATTTTTTTATCTGTACATTTCCTTTAGTTATAAGTTTTCTACTATTTTCATGGATTTAATAAGAAAATGCTTCACTTTCAGCAATTTCGAAAGACTATATAATAATAATAAATAATAATAACTATATATTCTAAAAGAATTTAGATGTAGCGGCAGAATGTTCCATATTATTAAAAAAAACTAATGCATTCCATTCTTTATATATCATAATCTAATATTCCTCCCAATAAAATGGACCCTCTTGGAACTGAAAATTAACAATACTTTATTATTAACAATGCACATGCTAAGAAAAATAAAGGTAATAAAACAAATAAACAAGATAATGTTTATAATGCTTTTAACATTACAATTTATACTATCTTCAAACTGCGCAATGAAAACTCTTTCAAAAAGCTCTATAGCTATTGGATACAGGACTTTGGAAAAATTACTCAATGCTCTAGAGTATTGAGATACAAATAGAGATACAAATTTGGCGTCTAACTGATAACTTCTTGGTTGATTGGTAATCATTGAAGAAGGGTATTTTTATAAACTTTAATTACATTTTTATTTAAATAAATTCTGAGATTCTAATGATTTTAAATAGTAACTTCTAAGCACATTATTGCACAAAAATAATTGTCATACTACTTTAAAATTCGAAACATTAAATTTTCAATGATATTAGTTTTATATCAATACATTTTTTAAACTAATTTTAACAAATTTTTAAAACTGTTTTTAAAATATGCTTTTTTTATAATTTTGGTTACAGATTTTCTATCCACTTGCATTGTGACGATACGAAATAATTTTTTTGTGTAAACATTATTATAGTTTAGAGTTAGTTTCAGAACATTATTATTTAGATGGTTTTTATTATTTAGATTATTATTTATATATTTAGATAATTTTTAGAACATTATTAAAGTTATTTAAAATTAAAATATAAATAAACGAATTAAGTCTGAAACATCATTTGCAAATGCTTCAGACAGAAACTAGAATCCCATTACTTTTTTTTATTTTCTAAATTTTGATATGGCAACAAATCGCTTTTACTTAACTTAAATCTCAGACATTTCAGTGCATCTAAAGAGTAATGTATAAACAAGTTTTTTTCTCTTGTACTTTTTTATGAGAGAAAAAATTAAACAAAGTCATTTAACTAGGTCAGCAGGCATTAGTTTCAATGTAAAAAAAAAAATGTTTCTACCGGATATAAAACTCACCTCTGTAAACATATCAAAGATTTAATCAAGAGAATATGTTACGCTCCACCAACTCCAAACTGTTGCACCATTTCATACGAAATTGGAAGAATTTCGATTCATTTATGCTTTGAGCATTTCCAATTACATTTTCTAGAACTCATTTTCTTTTAAGTTTTAACACAGAATATTACTTCAGAAATAAAAATTGTGAAAAATGCAGATTTTCTTAATTACTTATAGTAGTGAGAACAATCAGATGAACATGTCATTTAATGCTCAGCTGAATTCTCACATCCACGACCTTAAAATGACTTTGATAAGCTGCTTTTGCTATTATTCTCATCATTGAAGTTTTTATTATAGTGATGAATACATCATCTGTCGATACTTATATCATTAGCTGTAAGTTTATGACATGGTCCGCTGATTCCATATTTATTACATATTGAGTAAATTAGGTTATGGAATTTTTCAATAATTTTGTGGGGCAAAATACAACACAAAATGTTTAGATGAAATGTATATTTGAAATTGGAATAATTCTTTTTAAATTCGTTTCTTTTTCTTTAAACAGATATTTAATTTTTCTTTATATAATTCCTTAAAAACAAATGTAATTCGAATGAAATTGTATGAATATAATTCAATTTCTAAATAAACAAATGTAAAAATCAAATCAAATTTTCTTTATTTAATTTTTCAAAAATTGAAAATCATTTTGAGTGGAATATATATATATATATATATTTTATTTCATTTTCTTCAGAATTTCCTTTCAATTATCCTATAAATGGAAAATAAGTAACTTAAATGACAGAAAATTTAAATTTGAGTTGCTGTTCGAACTTATTTTGATGAAATTCTTTTTCAAGATAACTTTGTTAATAATATACATTTCGAATTAAGATAATTTTATTTACAATTTTTGATTGTTAATATTTAAACATTTTAAAAAACATGGTGTCGTAAAATTTCTTTATAATCCGTATAAAATTATATTTTCCTCCGATTAGAGATAATAACTGACAGTTTAAGGAAACTTGAATTAGAAGATTGGGACCCGGAATTCGATGATTGGACCGGACATGTATTATTTATAATAAGATTTTAGTTTTCATATTAGTTATAGCTCACTATTTTAAATGAAAAAGTCTAAAATATTTTCAGGTAGTGGATTTTATTCAACGTTTCAAATCTCAACTTTTACTACTTATCAACCATCAAAGCATTTGTATAGAATAAGTTTTACTGCATAATTGAATATGGATCACTGATACTTCTAACAAAGAAAAAAATTATAGAAAGCTCTTTTACTAAAAAACTACATATTTACATTTGTACTATGATTTACATTTATGTATTATACCTTTACTCTCTCGCTTTTTATTTTATGTACTTCCTTGCTTTAAGTACATTGAGCAGTTTGAAAAATTAAATATTAATTGCTTTCTAAAAGTAAACTATTTATTATATTCCTAAATGAAAAAAAATATCGTTTATGCCTAAATGGAACGTGGTATAAGAAAACTAACTATTTATAAATCATAACTAAAATGTTAAGATTTCATTTTAAACAAATGCTATGACTTAATCCCATTCCAGCCTTTTACACCGAACAAGGATTGATTTCGAGGTCGGAGTGCCTAGAGTTCAATATTAATCCAGCGTTATTATTTTTTAAGACATTACATTATTATTTTTAAGTCATTATTTGCCTTAATTAATATATATATATATATATATATATATATATATATAGTTTTTTAAAACTTTCATTTTCAATTTTTCTAGCTGGCAAACAAAGTTTTGGAGCTCGACCAATTTTGAGATGTAATAACAGCCAGGATGTCAACCTTTTAAAAACGCATCTGCTGTCAATAATAAAGTAATACTAGTAAAAGCAGGTCAACCTTTTAAAAATGCATCTGCTTTCAAAGAAGCATACATAATAATAATGCAATACTGGTAAAAGCAGGCGAAAAAATATATGCGATTAAAAGATGATGATGAAAATTACCATTTATGCTTTATTCATTGCCTGTGCCATTTCGAGCTTCAATGTTCATTGCCTCCGCGATTTCGAGATTCAGTATTCATTGCCTTCGCGATTTTGAACTTCAAAACCCCCTAACCAAAACAACATCAAGTTCTCACATAATAATAAAATAATTATTTTTAAAAATATCCATAAGTATAGTTTCTATCGTATTTTTCTCAGCAGTATTCAAACGTTGCTTAAAACAAGCAACGTTCTTCATATAAAATTTTTACCCCATGGAGAATAATACAAAATGTTCATACGTACTTTCTTTTTTTTTCATTCCTTTTTTATTTATGTATTTTATTTATGTATTCCTTCTTTATTTATTTTTTATAGCGTTTCTCGCCATGGTAATCATAACAGTGGAATCCACTCCCTTAACGATTGCTAGCGTTTCTCTTTCTCTAAATGATAAATATATTCTAAAAGTAATTAACAGTTGTAATAATTCTCTATTAATAATATTCTCGAATATAACTATGTATGCAATTTTTTTCTTATTTTAATTTTATTTCCCATCTTAATATTCGAAATCGCAGAATCTACTCTTTTAATCGCTCTGAACTTCTCTCCTTCTCAAAATAATATATTCGATAAGCAACAACGAACTTTTTGAAAGATATTCTCGAATTTAACAATACATTCATTTTTTTACTTATTTTAATTTTATTTCTAATCATAATATTCCTAATTACAGAATTTTCTCTTTTAAACCACTATGAACTTCTCTCTTTTACAAAATAATATATTCGATAAGTAACACGCAATTGTTTCGACTCTCGAATTTAACTATATATGCATTTTTTCACCTATTCTTATTTTACTTTTCATCATAATAATCACACAATCACTATCAGATGCATTTAATTAAAACTATTCAATTTTAATAACTGTTAATTACATCTAGATGTTATAGAGCTGTTATTTTCTAATGTCACTGCATTTGGGGCTTTAAATACTAATAAAATTCCTTTGTTCAAGTCCACCTACACATAACTAACAACTCTCTTCCTCAAACTAATATATTCGAAGTAATTAGCAATTGTATGCACTCTTTCCCAGCGGTGCTCTCGAATTCAACCACCGGGCGGTTTTCATTAGCGACAAGGTGGTTGAAAAAGGCCTACTCTTGGAGCGAAGAGTCAATGTCTGGGTCAGAAGGATAACGTATTTTCTGCGTGGGGTTCCAAACCTCTTCTTCCGAGTAACTTCGGTAAACACTTAAATGGGGAACATTCGCGTTGGTGCGAGTGACATTAGACGGGAAAAAAAAAAAAAAAATCGTTCAACAGGTCTCTTGGGTATGCACTTGTAGGTGTGAATTTTGGAAACATCCGTTAAATATTATTGGCGGTTCCTTTTACTCAATATTTAGGTTTGGGTATGGGATGAGTATGGGTTTGAGTTCTTTTGATGGCGTTAGTGTTGACACAGTGGTCGAGTCAGTGAGGTGTGCTGCGGTGTGTAATGGAATAACTGTTAAACCAATATGAGTGATGTCAAAGGTACTTTTTATTATGTTTGGCTAATTTAAAGGGTTTAGAAAATATAATATCATTTCTGTTTCCGATAGTTATATTTTCTTCTGTATTTAGATTTAATTTAGATTATGATTTAATAACTAATTTGTGAATTTATAAAACCATTGGTAGAATTTTAAAAAGAAAATGATTTCGTTAATAGAACAAAATTATGCCTATCCGATTCATTAAATGCGCCGCTTCAATTTAATTTTGAAATCCAATTAGTGTTTTGCACGATGAAAAGCGTAAGACATTGTGTAATTCGACTTCAGATGATATGCGCTGTAACATTCGCCATCCGAAAGTGGCTTCAGAGGAATTTACATAATTTTAATTGAATCAGAGTATTTCTATATTTTATCCGATATTATGTCTTATTATAGTAAATTTGTAAAATTGAAATATTTTTAAATTGATTTTTTTATTCCTTCCTTTTTCCATTATAAAGTGTCAAAATATATTAAAGCAAAATAAATTTTAAAATTTTTGAATTTATTTTGATTTATTTTAAGAGAAAATTAATAATGATAGCATTTTTTTAACATTTTTTAGTTGTTTTCGTTGATTAAATTTGTCCGTAATTTGTGTTTTAGGATCGTAAACGATTTTTTTTTCAATCTCTTAATACACGCAAAATTTCTCCAGATTTGCAATATTTCTTTTGAAAAAAAATTCCAAATAAAATTCATCAATTAAAAAAACTCTGAACACTTTAATTATGATTTTTTTTCCGTTTATCGTGAAATTTTATTGTAAAATTAGTTTATGTACCTGGTATTGCTCAAATTTTTCCTGATATCTAAATTTATTTTTCAAAAATTGTTACTATTCGATTCTTTATTTAATCGTACAGTTAATATAATCATTCATATTATTAATTATTTTAATTAATATAATTCATTACTTCATTATCGTCTTTGTCCTTACTGGTATGAAAAAGATGATATCAGTATCAATGTATTGTTATATTTCAAAATTGTCCGTGACTATTGCAGCTCACGTTTCGATTAATTGATTGATTATGCTTTTTAAATAAATGCTCTGCAATGAACACGTTTGAAGTTAATAAAAGTGTTTCCACATTTATTATAAAGTTTAAATTAAAAACTATTTTCGATAATTATTGAAAATAATCAAGTGAAATAAAAAAGAATTTCATTTTAATGAACACAAGCTGAAAGTGATTTTGGTAATTTATATTCCAAATGTATGCATATGAAAAAAAAAAGTAGATTTAAATTTTAATAAAAGATTATTATAAATTAAAGAATAATAATTTCGAAAATTAATTTTGAACTGAAAAATAATTTTGATAATTTTAAGACAATATACAAGAAAATGGGATTAATAATACGAAAGGTAATAATTTTTTGATTTTCAAACGGCATAAATTTTTAATTAATTTTCTTAAATTTATTTAAATAATTTTCCCAAATTTCGTTAAAATGTGTCCTGCAGCTTAAGAAATGTAAGAAAAAAAAATACTACAGATTCAGAATGACTTTTATCTATGCTTATAATAAAGCTCTATGTGTGCGTGTGTGTTGACGGTCTACAGACCAGACCGTTCGACCTATAGCTAATAAATTTGACATGTGCATACCTTGAAGTCCGGAAATGGGCATCTCGAAGCAATTTTTTAAATTTATAATTATAATTTTAATTAATTAAAAATTAAACGACATTTCAGTATTTTCTCGTTATAACTTCCGAAAATATTACAGCACAAAACTGATTTGTCTTTTGCTGTAATTTGATTAAAACTGATTCAAATTAAAGCTCAAAAAATTATGTTTTTAATGATACCAATGCTGTAACCTATAAATTAAGTTTAGATTTTAAATGAATTTTAACCATATTTTTAAACAAAATATTTTGTACAAAATAAAAATAAAATTTAACCTGTACGAGCACGTCAGTGGGAAAAAAGTAGCTTTTACCCACGTGCTGTCATCACATTTACAAAAGCTGTGATTAAAAAATAAATTAATTACTACTGCAAATTAAATCTAGAAAAATGCAATTTTCTGCACGTGACTGTATGAAATGAAATAAATAAGAAATGTAACATTTTCTAGAAAATAAATGAAAGACGAAGGTTTCTATGATCGTTTGCAATATCTACAGTGGCTCCCAAAAGTGTTCGTACACTAAAGAAATTTGCAGAAATTGTGTTCTATACTTCTTAATAAAGCATTTTATTAGTTGTTTTTTTAATTAGCATCTTTAAATAGTTCTTAATAAAACTGAACAAATATTTTTATAAAAAATCAAGTAGTATTGTTCTAAAAAATAAATTTAAAAAAATGTCACAAAATTAGAACACAAAAGTCTTCATACATCCAAACATTATTTATTTAAATTCATCATAAAAATATCTTTTGCGGCTTATTTTTCTTCTAATTGAAAAATACACTAAAATCGTTTGATTTCAGTATTTAATATTACAATTATTTATTCTATTTACTTTATTCTTAGATATGACGCGCATTCGTAAAGAAACGAGTTTAGACGTACGAAAATTAATTATATTTCATCTTAAAGCTGGAAAATCAATTAGAGGCATTGCAACTATAACTAATCTACCTCATTCAACGGTGCAAAGCATAATAAAACGTTACAGAGAGGGAAAAAGGATTGCATACAAGCCTCGTAATGGTCGCCCTCAAATTCTGTCAGCTAGAAGTCCAAGAAATATTGTGAGTAAATTTCTAAAAAATCCACGTCTGAGTGCAATAAAGTTTACTTCACAATATAATGAATCAAATGGAACTTCTATTTCCTGTGAAACTATTCGTAGAATTCTTCGGAATTCTGGTATACATGGCCGCTCCGCACGAAGAAAATTCTTTCAAGTCAGAAGAACAGAATTGCTAGGCTTAAATTTGTCAAATCTATGATAAACCAGCCACAGAGATATTGGAATCGTGTCTTATTTGCAGATGAAAGTAAGTTTAACATCTTTGGGTCGGATGGGAGAATCATTGTATTGAGAAAAAAAAAAAAAAAAAAACCCGAAGAACTTAATCCCAAGAATTTAGTTGGAACAGTAAAACATGGCGGTGGAAGTGTCATTGTTTGGGGGTGTATGTCAGCGGCTGGAGTAGGCAATTTAGTATTCATTGATGGTATAATGGATCATAGAGTTTATATAAATATTCTCAATAATAATTTAAAAGTGTCAGCACAAAAATTGGGCATTTTAAACAACTTTGTGTATTACCACCAAGACAACGATCCTAAGCACACGGCCATGAATGTTCGTCTTTTTTTGCCTCTATCATTGCCCTCAAACCCTTAAAATACCAGCTCAATCACCGGATTTAAACCCTATAGAACATATTTGGAAAGAATTAGAGGTGCGAATAAGAAGTCACGACATTAAATCGAAAATTCAACTGAAAGCAATAATGATCGAAGAATGGAACAAGATCGGTGCAGAAGTAACCGACCGTTTAGTTAAATCTATGCCCAAACATTTAAAAGCTGTTATTAAGAATAAAGGATATCCTACTAAATACTAAACATTTATAAAAATTTAGAAAATTTCATATTTAGTGATGTTTTTTTAAAGTGTATGAACACTTTTGTGTCCTATTTTTGTGCAATTTTATTTATTGTCATTTTTTTTAAAAAAATAATTCGCATCGTAATTAAAATTTATTCTTCACTGCTTTATTAAGAACTGTAAAAATATGCTATGAAAAAATTTTCATGTAAAAATAAGAATATATAATAGTAAATAATGAGGTTTTTAATTGATTCTTGTTGGTGTACGAACACTTTTGGGAGCCACTGTATATTATTAATTCAATAAATCTTCTTTATTTAAAATAAACATGGTTTAATATATACAGGATATCCATTCAAATTCGGGCCCAATGGCTTATTTTTAAATCTTCAGGCATGCATATTATTTAATACTGTTAAAATGGTATAAATGAAGTAAATAATTATATTTTATGTTGCTTGAGTCAATAAATGCACTGATGAATGACGAGTTTTAAATTTTTTCATACTCTGCTTTGTGAGTCATATTTCACAAAATTTTCTTAAGACACTAATATTTTAGATAAAAAGAGTTACACCAATCAATTAAATCAATCATTAAAATTGACTGATTTATGAAGATTTGAATCTCACTATACAATAAAAACGGACGATTTTAGACCACTTCTTCGACTATCCACAAAAATATTTTAAATG
The DNA here is from genome assembly GCA_026543865.1 of Argiope aurantia. NCBI lineage: Eukaryota > Metazoa > Arthropoda > Arachnida > Araneae > Araneidae > Argiope > Argiope aurantia. The sequence goes on from JAPMOR010092830.1 coordinate 237,133, forward strand.
AAACGGATTGCACTCCAATCAACTAAATTAGTCACTAAAACTGTCTGATTTATGAAAAATACATAAAATTGTAATTATAAATACATAAAAGTGTAATTTTCAGATCTCGTTTGTATGAAGTGGTTTTTTTTGTTGTTATTTTCTAAAAAATAAATGGAAGAAAAGTTTTCTATAATCCTTTACAATATCTATATTATTAATTCAATAAAGCAATTTAGTTTAAGGCAAACATAGTTTTATATATATATATATTTATATATATATATTTCAATATCACTATACTATAAAAATAGGCGATTTTAGACTCTTCATCGACCGGCTCAAAGAAGATACGCCTTTGACGCATAGTGACTGGCCTATGCTTATGAAAACGTTAATAGTTCTAAAATTGATATTTAAAAATTTCATAAATCAATCAGATTTAATTTCAGAAGAGAGAAACATTCATTTATTTATTTAAAAGTTGAAGCTTCAAAAGTATATCACAGAATATTATTCCTTAGGACAAAAGGACTATGTAAAATTTTAACTTCATAATTTTTTCGTAAGTACATTTACTAACTGAAATAAAATAGTTTTATTTAAATCATTTAAATATTTTAAATTAAAACTGAAAACTGAATTTTACGACGATTCAGAGAATTTTTGTTGAATAATTTTTTAAGATTTTATATAAATTACGAAAATTATTTTGCAGTGCAGATACAGATTCAAAGTCGAAGGACTCTGCTTTCAGTTTTTATATTTAAAAAAAAGACATGGTTGATTTCAGTAAAAAAAAAATGTTTTCATATTAATTGCAGTTTAACATTTTCACTCTAATTTCAAGTTGAAATTTTATGGGCACTGACAGAAAATTAAAGAGAAAGATAAGTATTACAATGAACAGAACTGTTTAAGTCCTATGTAATAGTATAACAGAATTATATGTAAAATCTTAAAAATATTTTATAGAAAAATCTAATAAGTGACCAAGTTACATAAAATAATTAATTGAAAATTTAAGCGAACATTAATACTAGCGAACCGGCTTGTCGCCAAAGGCGGCTAGTTTATAATAAAATTATTGAAATGAAAATGTTATAGGTTTCTTTTTATCAAAAATATTTAATTGTATGTCGGAATTATTAAAATATTTTAATTATAATTATATTATATTCTTCTTTACTGCTCAAGTAAAGAAGTTCGAAGTTCGTGATTAAATTTTTGCTTTTTCATTACGCATTCGTGATTCAAATCTACCAAAGAAAAGTGGCTAGATTTACATTATTATTGTGGAAATACATTTATAAAACTACAATGCGCAGTAAAGCAGTTATGTTTGCGCAGTAAAGTTTTGCTATTTTTAATATATTTTGAATGATTATCTATTAAAAATATAATAAATAGATTATTTAATTTATTTAAAGATATTTATAGAAAAATTATAATTGAACAATTATTAAGCGTTAATTAAACTGAATTAAAAATTTAAATTCAACCTTTTTTCAGTTATTTTTTCTGTAGTCTTTTCTCTCGTATTTAAAATTTATGAAATGCGGTTGAGCAAAAAATATCATGAATATGAAGTCAAAATAAAAATAAAAAATTATAGATAAGTTATTTTGAAATTTATTTTCAAGAAAAATATGACTGTACAGTATTTTGTAATTTGATTTTATTTTCCATTTAATTATTCATTTTTTTGAGAATATTTATCCATTAGCAAAATAACTGAAACCTCATTTCTAACATCTTTTCACAGTATCCATTTCACTACAAGATTTGTAGCATATGCAGCAGTAAGAAATCGTAACTGGATTAATAATTAGTCCTTTTGGATATTTTCTCTCTCCTATTAGGTTTCAAGATTGAAAGTTGCAAAAGAAGAATCTCTTTGGATTATTGATAGTATTAAATAATCTGTACAAAATTAAATTAATATTTAATTTATAAATTGAAAAATTGAGATGACTGTGATTGCCGTGATGTGATTTTGGATTAAGGCCTTTACATGATCTTATATCCAAAGACCTTTTACAATGTGGCTCCGGTGTATATTAAATCAACCGGTGTATATCAAACGTCCTTATGCTGGCTTGTAGTGTGGAAGCTGGGAGAGAGCGTGTGGACGTTGTTATTGTGTTTGACACAATTCATATTATGCAGTTCATCCCAAAATAGTTTAGTATAGTTATAAACGGGCCACTGAATTGTCATAATTAATTCTTCAGTTCATACTGTAGCACCTCTTTTTCCTTTGAGCAGAGAACGTCCCCTTGTGGCGTTTTACAGAAGACAAACAGTTGAACGGTAGACCTGCATCCTGAGGTCGACTTTTTCCCTATGCGCAACCCTCGAGCTAACGCAGAATGCGCTCGGCTTGAAACCGTGGAATCCCTCCACCATACTGTTTTCTTTAACCTAATTTTCTATGTGTGTCTGTAATAATAAGTGTTTGTAAATTTTGTAGTGTAGCTGTGTTTGTGGAAATTGAAATAGTGTATTTAAAACCAAGCAGTTCCTTAGAAAATCACAACACACCCAGTATAATACTACTTTTAGTGAGTTATATTATAGCTATTAATTAATATTGGATCAATACGCTGTTCAGTTTTAAACTTAAAGACAAATATTCTTGGAAGATATGAGAATAAATTAATAAATTAATAAAATTCTGAACACCTTCACGTATCTTATCTTTCATATTTTTAAAATAGCAATAATAGCAACCAAATTATTAAACAGGTTCCTTAACCATGCAGATTTAATTGTTGATTTCTTATCTTCAATATTTAGATTTGGGATACGTGTTAGTTGAATTTCTTGTTCTGCTTTTAAACAGTAATCGAGCAAGAGCACTTGGTGTCTTGGAGCAAATAAAAGGTATAACCAGTAATTTTATTATGAGTGACGTCAATGGTATAATTATCTGGGCACTTCTTACATTGGGTACCTTAAACTGGTTACTCCGACCCACTGGAAGGCAACATCTGAATGATCGGATCACCGCAACAGCAATACTGGCGGGAACTGTGGTTCAGTCCTAAGAGCCTTCACCGGCCACAGTATAAGCCTTCCTTTGAGAAGTACGTTCCACTATCGATGGAAGAAACCAGACTCCCATTTTTTTTTTGTACCCACCAAGGTTGCGAGAACCAACTACCATGCCGGAAGCATCTCATCCTCAATTACGAGGTGCCCTCCCGGGGATTCTTACATTGAGTACACTGAAAATAATTTTTTGTAGTATTTTTGTTGAGTACTCGGTTACTTGTGATATATTAAATAATGTTATAAAAATAGACTGTTGCAATGAAGAACTTGGCTCGATTTTTAAAAATATACAAGACAATTAAAATCTAAGAATTTTTTACTACTTAAATATTAGATAGATGAATTTTAACACACAAATTTTACAACACAATTTTGGCTTGGTTTCTTATTTAGAATTAGATCTACTAATAAGCAGACTCATTATTTGCTAACTGGACCATCTGGCTATCTACCTGTTTATCAGTAAAATTCGTTTCCGATATTTAAAAAAAAACAAGAGAGAGAGAGAGAGAGAGAGAGAGAACAAGATCGACAAATGAAATTTGGCATAGATTTTAGCTTAAAAAGTAAAGAACTGTGCAAAATTTTCTTGCTTATTCATGTACGGGAGGATCCCCAAAATGTTAATAATTATCCTTCTTCATAAGAAGAAACTAAAACCGAACGCGCCGTAATATGGAAACATTTGTATTTTGAGGGGAAAATATTCCCGCTGGCGATTAAATTACTACTGAACGAAGTGTTATCATTTTAGGCCACCTGTTTCTCACCAAGTGTGAAGTTGGAATTCTCACACTATTTTTCGATATCAAATGTTCTCACAGGAAAATGTTTAGTCCTTAGATTGCATTGAAAAAGGTAAACATAAAATTAGGTAAATAGGTAAACATAAAAGCATTTTAATTTATTTACCTTTATAACGTGGTTATAATCTTATTGTTTTGTTAAGTTTAAGGCATCATGACTATAACTGATCTTAGTTAAATACTAATTAACTCAATATACATTCAGAGCATTTTAAAAATATATTAGACAGAATATTTTTAAGGAAAATTTTTCCATCTTGGTTTTTTTAAATTTATGTTATTGTGTTATTTATTATGATTATAATGGGTTATTCTTTGTATTTTCTTTTAAATTTTATAGAAATTAAATTTTTTATGGTATCTTCTTTTAAGGTCTTGGCTTTGATGTATTATATATTATTATCTTGCAGCTATTAATATGAAGATACAAGAATGTTTATATTTTAGATCAATACGACCCGGATAGTAAATATTAATTAAATTATACTCAAAACAAGATGAAATATTAATTAGTATTAGGGAATGCATCGTAAAATTTCGAACTTAAATTCTTTCTGCTTTCTTGTAAGTGACAATATGCAGTTAATTCAAAAGGAATGGATTGAAACAAAATTTGATGGTCATTCGGGTATAAAAAATACAAGTCATTTTTAAAACAAAACACGAGATTATAAATTCAAAGAAGGAGAAGGGGCTCTTTATCAGAAGATAAAATAGAATAAAATAAAATGATGTACCAGATAAAGCACATAACACAAGAATATAGACGTACAAAACACAATACAAAGCAGGTATCACTTAGGACGGCAAGTCCTTTGAACCCTTATTTTAATTGCTCCAACGATTTGTTGCAGGGATTTTGGTTATTGTTTCTGTTATTATGCGTTAGACTTGTAATGTAATTGTTTTTTCGCGACCGTGAATGTATATTCTGTGAAATCTGTTATTTACTGTTTGTTTCAGAAACCCATGCATTCATTTTTGGCTGCTTTTACTCTTTACAAGGGTGACAAGATGAGCGCCTTTTCGGAGTTCTTTGCTAGACACATTTTTCCTTAAAGTACATTATTGGATGTTGACATTCATTTTTTAAAAACCGAAACCATTATGTTTTAATTCGAGACTTCACGTTTTTGTATATAAAGTTATTATAAACGCCTCCTATCCTCTGATCTTTCAATTCAGCCATATTTTGGTGAAATCAAAGCTGATTTGGGCATGCACTAAGTCGCAGAAGGTTTTCATGTCTGCAAACAGACAGTACACTAACTGCATCCAATGCACCCTTTTCTATCAAAGGGGCTCCTTTCAGTTCTTTTTAGCTTCGAGTCTCAAGGTTTTATTGAAAAAAAAAGCGTTTTATATATTCTTAAAATATTTTAAAGGATTTTTGAGACACTTTAAATATGTGTAAATGTTATAAAAGCAGTGGACTAAATTCATTTCTCAATGTGCCTCAGTAGACTCAATTTCAATTGTTCATTAAATGTACCTATTAATTGTGAATTATATCACATGTCAAAAAATGAATTTACTAATCTAAACTATCATCTATCAAATGGGTTTTTAATAGTGTTGCCAACAATTTACTGTACGAATGGTGGCAAATTCAAATCCTGAGTTAATTTTGGGACACCCTTTAGGCTGATGTGCTATAAAATGGCACTAAAAGGGTTAATCGCATTATAGGATTTCACGAGTGCAAAGAAGATAGATTCAAATGGTTTTCTTTAATAAGAACTAAGTAAAATTGGATCAATTGAAAAGAATTTATATGGATTGTTCTCTCCTCTCTTTCACGTATTTCATCATAATCTGAGATATTCTGTACTTAGTTCCGCAGAATAGTTACAAGAATAAAAATTATAATTTGTATTTCATTATACTGAATAATTAGATTCAAAATTGGAGAACTTTAATTTTAAGCTATCACGCTAGATTTTGTTGACCTAGTTTGTTGCATATTCACAAGTGTACAAATGAACAAACAACTTTCGAACGGATTTAGACTAAAATTTGTTTCAGAATTCCAGCGCATCAGAAAGTGATAAAAAATTGAATATAAAATTCCTTCTTCAAATATGAATTAAATCAAGTTAAATAAAAATATTTAACAAAAATTGGGTAAAAGAAGGCATCACAAATAGAGTATGTGTTTTAATTTATCCATTTAAATGAAATTTATTTCAAAAGATTTATTCAAAGATTTAAAAAAAAAATAATAATAATATAAGCAAATATGTATATTTAGAAATATATATATTTATATGCTGAATAGTGGCTATATCAATTCTCCAAACCACTGCTTCAGTGTTGAAAATGTCTGACGTCATTGTTTTAGAAGTTTAAGAAAATAAGCTTTCAATTTAATGTTTATAAAGTTCTAAATAAATGATAAGCCAAGTTAAATAAATAAATAAAAAGTACATGAACAAAATTTTAATAGAAATGTTAAGTCATAAAATATAAAATGGCATTTAAAAAAATATTTTCATTCAACTTGACTTACTTTCTGTTTGTAAAGATAAAATTCGATTATTGATTTTTCTTTGCGTCTTATTATACAAGATCGTTGAATTGTATAAATAATAATGCGTTTTAAATGCATTGTCAAATACAGTGTGAATTATGACCTAAAATAAAATCTTCAGGCTATAATTATAAGTTAATTGACTATCCAATTAGAGCTACAATAGCTAAGTCCGGGCCTAGGGGTATCGCATCTTCCCCGTCATCTAGGCTCCCAGGGTTCGAGTCCTGGTTCGCGCATGGTTACTCTTCCTCTTGTGTTCTGTCTGTGAGGTGTGTAAAAGAGCCTCCCTATAAAGAGGGGCTGTGTAAGCGAGTGTGTGTGTCATCCTCGTATGAGTTAGGAGTCAGACTTCTGCCCTCAGAAGTTACTACACCCACGGCTTAATTCGCTGTTAGTTCGTCAGAGAGCTTGTTAAGAGCCATAAGTAATAACAACAATTTTCCACGCAATAATTCGCTGTTTATGGCTATACATGTAGTTACAATGCAAACTAACAAAATGAAAACATTGACTCTCAAGCGAAACGGGAATGAATATAGTTAAATTTGTTTTCGTACTAGTGGCGTCACCAAGTGCTAAATTTGGGAAAAGATTTCAGAATATTTTTAATGCTGAATTACAAAATCAAACATTTTAAAATAGGTAACAGTTCAAATAAAAAAGTGCTTTCTATTTTATAATACAATTAAAAAAAAGTGTTTTTGTGATCTTTTTTTTATTATTATTAATTTGTGTTAGACTCAACAAAGAAGGTTTAAGCTGGCAAACTGCCAAGAATGCTCTTTGTGATCCACGTCTGTAATAAGGAGAAATAAATATAAATAAACAAACCTTATGAACATTTTTTCCAATTTTTGTACAATCAGTTGTTTTTGTTTATCCATTCTTTTTTTAAATGTTATGTACTGAATAAACTATTAACAACATGAGCAATCCTAAAATAAATTTAATTGACTGTTATTTAAACCTCATTGCTTTTTTTTCTCGAAACAATTAATCTTTTTTATCACCCGCATAAATTCATAAGATCACGTGACTGAATTACCGGAAATAGTTTCATTTATTTTTCTACACTGTGTGGGTTGCAACTGCGCCAAGTTTTTTTATCAGAAAACTTAAATGTATTAGAAAACTTAGAATTAATTTTAATTTCCTGAAACCGACTATTGAGTAAATAAATATTTTTAATAATCCAAAACAATTAGAATGTAAGGTCTGATCATCTGATTTCTATGTTTTCATTATGAGATAAAACTGTCACAGTCGACTAAACTGATTTAATGTATCTTCTTTTTTATTTTTTCAGTCTTTAGCCAGGAGATGATTCTTCTACTTCTCGCAATGACTTCGGGATTGGTAACAGCTGGGAAACACTGGCACAATCAGGTGGGTAGAATTGCAAATTTTGGTCAATGACTACTGAAATTCATACTGAATATCAAGGTAGCGTGATATTTGCTGCATCATCATTAAATGAAATTATACGTATTTCTACGATATCTTGTCGGTAGAAAGGTCTTCATGAAATTAAACAGGTTTCATTTCAGATGTGAATTTTCACTGTGCAATCATTATTGCTTAACGAATAGGAATCAAGCTTTTTTACATATAAATTATAGGGGATTCAAAAGTGCAAAGAGAATTTAAAAGTCAATATGTCTGAAGATAGAAGTAAGTCATTTACGCAGAAACAATGGGAATGAATCGTCGTTTTTTGTTATGAAACCAGAATTTATTTATATAAGTTATAATTTAAGCCATCAGACGCTTTTATAATTGACAAAATAGTGCATTATATAGGATAAAACACTAAGTAGAGTAACTGTTATTAATGTTCAATTTGCCATTCTCCATTCTAGAGATGAGCTGTTAAGTGACGATTTACACTTTTTCACAACTTATCAAGCAACATTTTCATTTCGCTTGTTCTGTCCATACCATTAGAACTGGTTCTTATCAATGTGAGAAGTTCATGAGTGCCTGACAATTGTATTCCTTAGTGGAGGATGATATACTGAATATTTTTATATGTTTTTTAACTTTACATATTATTTAAGAACGCATCTCACCAATAGCTGCAGAAGCATTAAGTAGTTTAAATATTATTTTATATTAAAATAAATTTTAATTTCATGAAAAAAATCTGTTTTTCTTTCCATTTTCTCTGCATAAATTGTTTTCTTTTATAGTTGTTCTTTTGCTTAATATCTTTTTTTAAATTCGCTGAGGACTTTTGAAACACTCTGTTTTCTTAAATCAAGTAGAATCATATGCTAATTAAAGTAGAATAAAAATCAACTATGAGTAATGATACATGTTTAGTTGCTCCCATGTTTTAACTTTAGTTGACACTGGTATATAGCTAAATTAAGGAAAATATTTTTTTTTCAAAGGTATCTTTGTTCTTTAACACATGCTACCAGTTTCTGTATTCTTTCATTTTTTTTCCAGGAACACCACCTTCATGATAATTTTGTGGAAGAGAGGGTACCTAAGTCCCATGTAAGTCGCCTAGATGTGGTATGCAGTAAAGATCACATGACAGTTCACATGTCCTTCGAAGAACCCTTTTATGGAGTTGTCTTCTCTCATTCTAGTTCCCATCATGAACGGTGTACACATGTTGGTCCTAGAGAAGGGGTGAAGGATGCATCATTCCAAATCAGGTAGAGTTACAAAATTTTTTGCAGCTTTCAAGACGATTCAGGAAATCGAATTCCGTGAATCGTCTTGAAAACCCCCAAAATCAATTGCCTTTAGTCGTCTCAAAAATAAAGTTATAATTTTTTTTTTGAAAAAAAAAACCGTTTTGATTATTGTGAAAGAGAAATCTTTCATGCAGTGCTATTATCAGGAACATTTTTTTAAATTTTCAGGCAGTATTCGAATTGATTTCAGCAATATTTTACTATAAAGATTTATTTTAAAGAAATAAAGTTAGAAGAAAAATTTTAGTTAAAAATTTATCTTTACTTCAAAAAAACTTTATCTAAGTAAGCACATGATCTATTTCCAAAATAGCAGAAATATTGGAAACGATTTTTTTTTCATATGATTTCAATAATCTTTCAAATGAAAATATAAACCTCACATATATGTAGTTTTTAGCATAATTTTTTACTTATCGCGTATTTAAATAATTAATTCTTAAATCTACTCTCTTCCCTTACAATAGAGCATAGAGAATTTTTATTGCACTAAACTTTGAACTGTTTTGGAATTAATAGGAATGGTGAAATAAAATACCTACGTCAGATAGGAATTTCATGTCACCTCTTAGAGATTCTGGTAAAAAAATTATATTAAAAATCAGTAACTAATAAATATTTTTTATTATTCAAAAATTATATTCATTTTGAATTTATCGGGAAACGGCTATCCTTATAAAAAAGCCCAGATACAAAATAAAAAAAAAGCGTAAAGAAGTCCCTATAATTTTTCTTCAAATATAAAAACAACAAGATTTAAAATAAATATTAAACCAACTTGGATAAAAATTTATTTATTTAAATATACATGTTTTAATTTGGATGTTTTTTGCAGAACAGGACATGTAGCTTTTGAAGTATTTCTGTGTGTAATATCATAATTAGAAAAGTTTAAAGTATCTCAGGACTTTTAAATGTCAAATTTTGAGATTTCTTGAAAAACATACATGTTAGAGTCCCACATTTTTTGAAAATTTTGGTACCAGAATTTTAACGGTACTATCAAAACTTCCAGAGTTATTGAGAATAATACACCGATGAAATGCAAGCAGAAATTTCTTCTGCTACGCCCATTTTCGAAATTGGCAGATGATTTCCGAATAATGTTTTTCTTCTCTTGTTGAATGTTTTGAGTAGAATTGACATGAATCATATCAAAATAAACTCACGAATGAGCAGCATAGCTGTAGCACAACTTCGAACTTCTCTTTTCTGAATCTGTTTATTTAACTAGAACTTTTTAATTCCATGATATTTCATCTGTCTTAGAAATTGTTAGAAATATAAATCGGAAAATGGAATTGTTTTTGAAAACATTTTGTTAAAAAAATCGTATCTGTTAGACAATTGCCAAGTGCACAAAATGCTTCTCATACATTTAAGAATGATATTTTTTATAGTTATAGATTGATTGATGTTAATAATATGCAGAATTTAAAGCTATCGAACAGTGGATGACAGTCTGCCGCCATTTTTTTCAACAATAAAGCTCTCAAAAATTTTCTTTCCAGCCGTAATAATTCAGCAGACTCACTCCCAAATGCGAGAAAAAAATTTCATAGAAGTTTACCAATTTTCATCTAAAAAATCAGTAGAGTCTACAAAACTAGATGTTTTTGTTTTGTCGCATCTTTTAGCAATAGTATTATATTACATCCATTCACCATACTAGAATTTGTGTTACAGTCTCAGTAGTAAGCTTTCACGAGCATCCTTAAATAAACCATTTTTTATGCATTTTTCGTTTTAAAAATTGAAAGAGAGAGAGAGAGAAAGAAAAAGGGATTGCTTTATTCTTGATGGTCATGGGGTGTCCTTCTAACGCCTCCCTCCCCAGCAATCACTGGTAACTAAATTTTATTAATTAAAGGTTATTTGTAGTATTTCATAATATTATTTTTTTTTCTTTTATGTTTTCACGTAAAATGGTTGACAAACTAATATTTAGAAAAAAAAATTCTCTAAGAGTCTACTTGCATTTTTTTTAATAAGTAATTTTTATGAGTTCATATAATTAAAATGAATACGATAATCGGAAATGATTTTAAAAGTTTATATTTCTGTTACTAGATGGCAGCAGGGAGTTGAGTTATCGTGCATTTTATATAATACTTTAGGAAAGAAATTATGAGTTCTTCAATAGTGCAATAGAACATCTATTATTCTAGTTGAATGTGATGAATTCGGATAGTGAAAAATAATTTAATCATGGTTAATACTAAATCATAACTCTTTTCTTTCGATAAAGTTTTCCAAATTACTTATTTAAATTTATATAAATTAGGACGGAGTTTATTAATCTGGCAAACATTCAACATACGTAAAATTATTAATAAAACTCTATTTCTTAATATGAAACTAACTTTGCAGAAAAGTAATACCACAGTTTGTAACAGTATGCATATATTTAATTTGGTTTTTTTTAATAATAACTTTAACTCTGGTATCGTCTTCATTATGCGATAACCGTTCAAAAATATCATAGTGTTTCAAAATAACTTCAAAACGATACATTAAGATAACTGCGTGAAACTAACTTTAATAATTCAACCGAACTGTGTAAAATATTTAGAAAAATTTTCAATATTCACAATACTAAATTGTTGTAAAAATATCCTATTACAGAATACTTTGCATTTCCTTGTGTTAATTTGCATATGTCTTTTCTAATCATAGCCCAATAGCTAATTTCCAAACTGTTATAGAATAATTTATACTTCCAACTGAAAAATGATGCAAATCATATAAAGAAATTTATGTTTCTTGAGTCAGTAAGCTTGCGACTATAGAAATTACAAAGTCTAAGTTTTTATACAATTGACTAGTCTTATTAGCTTTATTTAGTAAAATATTCTTAAACTGTCAATATGCACAAACATTACACATTTAAACAAAAAAGTCCACAATAAATAGACACTTATTTTTTAAAAATTTCCTAATGTTAGTGTGTAACATTTTAAATGTCACACAGTAATATTTTTAACAAAAAAGTCCAAATGTTCTGAAACCAAGATTGACCTCGTTATGAAGCTTCAAATTTCATTATTTTAGACCCAGAAATGATCGCCTCGGGTAATTTTCATTTCTTCCTAAGGATGGTTATTGAAATTATATAAAGTAAGATAAAGCAATGGTATTTAAAGTCTCAAAATTTGATCAATTAAATTAAAAAAGGAAGTTTTTTTTTTTAAATTTTAAGACACAAATAGATATTTTACAAAATATGACAAATAAAAAAAAACTGATGCACTGTATCAAAAAGCAAGATTAGTAATTTTCTCAGTAGTGCGTATAATGACTCACAATATTATACTTTTCTTAATTTGAAGTATTTTTTTTTTCTTCTTCTGCTTAGAATGAACTTCTTTTATTTAAAAAAATTTTAAACAAAATAGTCTCTTTTTTTTATAAATTAAAAGCTTGATCACGAGCATGTAAAGCTTAGATTCAAGGAAATAAATGATCAAACAATATAAAGTTATTTCAAATTTATTATTGCTTGAATAATTATGCTTAAAATAGCAGATATTTCCTAAAGTTTTTAATAAAATCTCAAAAAAAAAAAAAAAGAATATATTTAATTTAAAGGAAGAGATAGCTTAGAATACTTTAAACCAATTGTTTTAAGAATTCTCAAGATACTGTTTATTTGTATTTTTGAATAAAATCATAATTTAATGCGATAAAAATTACATAAACATTAATTTTCATCAGGAAATAATTTTCCATTTTTTGGAGGAGGAGGGAAACTTTCAAATAGCGAAATTTTATTTACTCATTCGACATAAAGATGGCGCCACGACATAGCTTGATACAGAAACATGTCATTGGGTCATATTAAACTTAACATGTTAAAATATTAAAGAAATATTTACATTATAGTTTAGCACTTTTATCACATTTATCATTTTAAAGAAAATATTTCTATATTTTTATGATTAATTTTTATTGATTTTAATATGATGTAGGCAACTGCTAAATTATTGGAACATCCAATAGGAATAATTTAAAACAGTAATAAAAAAATGAAAATATTAGTGTTTCTTTTCTTTTTTTTCCCCCAAACGCTGGAGTTTCATTTTTTTTTTTTTTACACTAAATGGAATTTAGGTGGAATTTAGTACCTTAAATATCATTGCATAGAATACAACAAGAATTCAAGTTAAGTCAAAACCACAGATAGAAAAAAATTCAAAAATATACGTTATAATGTAATATAATGAAATTGGTTTAACTCTTCTTCCTCATCCTTTGTACTCTTACCAGAAATTTCTAAAAGCTTTTTGCACCATAAAATATCCACTTTTTAGTCTTCAATGCCCACTTTACTTTTACCTTTTTTTAAATACTCTCCATTTTTTCTTCTATAGATATGACAGTTGCGGAACTGTTGAAGATTTAAGCGGCCAGTTTCACGAAAATACAATTATCATACAGTACGGAGAAGACATTCTGGAAGCTTGGGACGAAGCGAAGCGACTCAGATGTGAATGGTTAGAATCCTTCAATAAAGAATCTTCGAAACAAAATCTTGCGATATCGGATATTGAGGTTGTTGAATTGAATTTCCAAGGTAAGTTCAATTGTGAATTCTTCAAGTTACTAACACTAAGAATCCTCCACAAATAATAGAAAGAAGTTAAGTGATTAGTGAACTCACTAATCACTTAATTTTCTCTGACAAATAGAGAAATTACATTCGTAAAATAGTCCGAGGTTATTGTGATTTCGTATAAAATATTCAAAAATAAGGAATAAAAATCATGCAATTTTAAATATTGTCTGTGCTTTTATAATATGCATTCATATTTTTAAATAATTTCATTAAATTATATCATTTTTGAGGAAACTGCGACATTTTGGCAGAAAAAAAAAAGGTCTTGGAGCATCGGGTCATAAATAAAAAGAATTTTTGCAACAAATATTGTACCTAAAATAAAATTTAGTTTTGAAAAGGAGATGCAATAATCCACCAAAACCTGACAATCATTCAAATTAATGTCACGAAATCGAAAATATCTGCAACCAGAGTAAAAACTCAGAAAGGTGATATTTTCTTTGTTTAGGAGCCTTATAAAAGAAAAAAACTCCGGAACATCTAATGTCATTTTTTTCAACAAAACAACCACCTTCATTAAAAGGGGATCTTAAAAGATCGCCTGATCTTTTCTTCAGAAACACAGTTACACTTTCAGAAATTGTTCCTTTTACGGTAGATTATTTTGTTATGTAAATGTTTTCATGCTTATATTTTTTTCAGTCTCTTCTCGGATATTTTGCATCTATATATGGACTTAGCCTTGGATTTTTTTTTTTTGGATTCAAATTTCTGAAAAGTCTTTTTTAATACTATTCTTCATTTGTGGTTGTACTTAGTCTCTGGTTACTTTATTTTTTAAGTGTGTTTTTGTTCCTGGTTTTGCAACTGGTTTTTTTTGTCCATTGTTTTTTTAAGTCTTTTAATGAGAATAGATACAAGTTTCAATCATTGTAGCACCCAGTTTATAAACACCCACAATCATGCAATTAAAGGATTAACAAACTAACTATGTAATTAAATGAAAAATTTAATGAATTTTCATTTTACAAATCAGGATATTTCGGATTCGAGAAAATAAAAAGAATTTAAAATCCGATTTCAAATTTTTTTATTCCTTACACCCAGTTTAAATTCGTGTTATTCGCGTTTAAAATGAGAATGCATGCAAAAATTACAAAAATATTCTTATTCATAGCAGTAGGATGACATTTTCTTCAAATGCAGTAAAAGATACCAACACCGATTAATCCCGGGAAAAAAAGAAGTTCTACGACTGACATTCATAATTTTGTAGATAAAATTAGAAGCATAATGATTTTTAAAAGAATACAAATCCTAGTACTTGAACAATATTGAATTCTATGTTTGTTATATTCATCATTTATAGTAGGATTGTTATTCAATAAAATAAAGAGATAATTTTTCCTCATAGATGTAAATAAAATCAGCATTGTGTGAGGATTCTTATTTAATCAGACTATCAAAATTCAATTTCAAAATACATTTGTAAATCAATATAAATATAAAATGAAGATAAAACAAATTTCACAACTGAAATCAGTTGAAATTAAGTAATATATTTAACTAGATTTTTTTTACCATCTATGTGTAAGAAGTTCTGTTATAATTTGAAATTTTAGTTTATAGTTTATACTACAATAGTATTTTAAAACTCTATTTATTTTTATATTAAGGTTGGATAAATTTTGAATATAATAATATCAAATACATAAATGTAGTCTTTAAAAAATAAAATAATTTTAAAAATAACTGTTATTACACTTTTATGAAAAAAGAGGAAAATTTAAAAATTTATACAGGGCTATTTTCATTTTAGGTGATGATATCGATTGTTGGATGGAGGTACAAGAAGGTAAAGGACCGTGGGCGCGACCTGTTGGAGGAATTGTGCCAATTGGCAGTCCTTTGACACTTGTCATAGCTATTAACGATAACAGCCGTGAGTTTGATATGAGAGTTAAACAATGCACAGCTAGTGATGGATCTGGTTCTGAAATCCAGCTCACCGATCCAAGTGGTTGCATTCTTCGACCGTCATTGCTCACTCCTTTCGCCAAAATTAGAGATTTTGGAGGGAAAGCAACACTTGTCGCTTATTCTCATCTTTTTGCTTTCAAATTCCCTGATAATCTAGATGTATTTGTGCACTGCCTTGTCGAGGTCTGTAGACATGGCTGTCCTGAGTCTTGTGATGGTAGACTGCTCACAGATTACCATCCTCATCTTAGAGAAAACTTACATACTTTGGAATCGAAGAAACACCAAAAATTGGTCGAATTAACGAATTCAAAACCATCCGTTCCTCATCCACAACCACCGTTTCCACAACCACCACACCCAGCAAAGACAGTTCCTGCTCACAAACCTGAGACTTCCCATCAACGAGGACGTCCTCAGTATCTAACTCAAATACCAGCGCATATTTTACAACAATCGAAATCTGGCGTTGAAATATCCTTGGACACTTTACTGTCAGCAGAGCAGAAAGCCCATCGAACGGTTTCAAAGAATAATTCAGCCGCATTACATGATAAAGATACACCCCATACAAAACACATTGAAATTGGAACGAATTTAAGAGGACAAATAAACGATGAAAACCAGAATAAGCAAACCAAATCCGAAATAAAGAACTCCGCCAGCAACATTCATGAGATATCTGAAGAAGAACATAGCCATATTCATCATGGCCATTCAGATGTAAAACCTGTACCAATAGGACATTATCATAGAATAATTGGTCATGACGCCCATTGGAATTCTGAAGAAGTGAAATTATTAGATCAGCAAAATCTCAAACATTTCATACCACCGCTGAAAGAATCCCTGCAAGCAGTACCACAACCAGGAAATGCAGCTTGGTTTGCTGACGGAGAAAAAACGCTAATAAATGAGGAAGTTCTCCACCCTTATCCAGGATCAAAAATCCCCAATAATCATCATATTCCTTTTCCGAAAGAACCGGAAATATTACCTGTGGGACATCAACATCCTTCTGTATGGTCTGGTGAAGAGATAAAAATTCTAACCAATGAGAAGGTTCTCCATCCTCACCCAGGATCGAAAATCCCTAATAATCACCACATTCCTTTTAAGAAAGAACCAGAAAAATTAGCTCGGGGTCCTCAACCAGAACCTGCTGCATGGTCTGCTGATGAAGTAAAAACATTAACAAAAGATGAAGTATTTCCTCCTTTTCCAGGAGTTAACATTCCTAATAATCATCAAATACCATTTAAAATCAAGCAGCAAAAGTTACCTGTGGCTCCTCAGCCAGAGCCATCAGCATGGTCGGCTGATGAAGTTACTGGATTGACAAAACAAAATATAGTCCGTCCACATATTTCTGATCATCACATTGCTCATTTTAAAGAAGAGCTTGGTCGTTTGGCCATATCAAAGGAAATTTTTGACGATCACAAACATCACATTGTAGTTGTTGAAGAACCTAAACCTGAACCTGCACCATGGACCTTTGATGAAGTAGGACCAATGCATACACCAGGTTTGATTCACAAGCATTTTCAACAAAAAAAAGTTGAAGAACCAAAACCAGAACCAGGTCCATGGACCTTAGACCAGGTGAAACCATTAACTAAAGAAGATTTAAAAATACATTCCTTAAATTATAAACTCAAATCTCATTCTCACCAATCACATTCCTTACCAACATATAAAGAATCAGTACAACCTGATGTACCCAAGCCACCAAGCCCAATTCCTGTTTATGTTCCAAAGTATACCCCTGCTCCAGCAAATATGTCTATGACTGGTCCTATGATGATGAAAATGATGATGTCGATGCCTACATTATTGCCATTTACCTACCAAACAGCCAGATGGCCACAAAAAACAACCGCTAGGCACTTGAAGACTGATAAAAGAAATTATCCATATCCAATACCTCAGTTTACTCACAGACAACAGATGATGATGAGTGTCATCGCTGACAGGAGAATGGATGGAGATGAAGATGATTTGCTGTTCGAAATGGATCCTAGATCTCATGTTAGTTCAGATGAGTTAAATTCAACAATACAAATTGGCGAAAAATGGCCTAATTCAGATAATTCTGAAACTGTGAAACTTGATGATGAAGGTATTACAACAACTGAGATGACTGATGACAGCAAAGGAGAATTATTCGATCAACAAATGGCAACATTGAGTGAACACACTAAACCAGCAAAAGTCACAGAAGGTCAAACAGCAATGAGGTCTCATATGCGTGAAAGTCTGGATTTTTCTTCTAATTCTGGAGCTATTCGTCCACCCATTTCTGGTTTTGTGCGGCCAGCTTTAGATATCGATGAGTTGAACAAGCCGGAATCCAAGGATAGATCTGCTCATAATCCCAGAGCTTTGAATCGCAAGAGACGATCCTCAGAACCAGTGTTCGGTGTCAAGCAGAAATTCCAAGCTATTGCATTATCTGATTTAGCTTTTGACTTGAATTTCACCAGAGACAGCACGGCTGTTTTCAAAGGTAGAAGGGAAGAAATAATTTATGGAATCTGCATGTCTCCAGCAAGCATGAGTGCTGGTGTGGGTTTCATTCTTATTCTCACACTGTGTGCTTTAATAGCTTCTCTGATATTCTACGAACACAGCTGGAGACTTGGGAATAAGACAGCTCATTTATCCTTGTTGTCGAGAACTTTTAATGGGAATTTGGAACCTCTGTATAGGGTCTCACGCTCACATCCTAATTCGAGTGTTAGATAAATAAGTTAAAATAAACACTTCCAAATTACTATTAAGTAATTCTGTTGTGAGAAATGCAATGTTTTATTGGTATTTAATGGCAGCGGGCTGCCTTTATAATTTAACAATTTTTATCTTATGCACAAAGTCTGTATATTTTTTGCCAAATCTTTAAATGTTATTTAGTATGTGCATGTTGAATAACTATTACTTTGATTCCTACTTTGGACTGAAAGGAACTGGAATCAATATGTTCAATAAACGTTAGTGTATATAGAAATGAAATAAAATGTTTGTCTTGAGGCGTTATGTATTTATTACATTAAAGAAAGAAAAAAAAATACATAAAATATTTTGTGAATATCTTTTGGAAAGGTATTATTTCTCATGAAACATTACGAAATTTAACTTGAGAGAATTAACTGATTATTCTTCTGTTCATGAACTAATATTAAAATTCATATTCATAGAAATTTTTCATAAATATAGCAAAAATTTAGAAAGGATAAGCAGATAGTTAAAATGTATTTTTGAACAAATACTTTAAATTTGACTTTTTTTAATGCCATCATTATTTTAATTAGCATAATCAAAAAATTTTTTACACGTATCTTTATTTATTTCTACTTTCATTTGTTAGTTTTTATCGTACAAATTTGCTCTATATTTATTCTGCCTTAATTTATTATTTATAACTCTTTCTTTTTCTTGTTTTTCTTTTGCAACTAGTATTTTTCTCAAGTTCATTGCATGAAATTGAAGCGTGGTAAAACCTTTTTATTCGGTGCTGCAACATAAAATTATCACACAGACTTTTTTTATTTTAAATATTTTTTCTGACGATTGGAAATACTTACTAAAAAACTCATTAAAAATTTTTTTTAAACTTTTTTTTTTGAATTTAGTTTTCACGTGCATCACGTTCTCGATTTATCTCACTAGTTGAAAATGAAAACAATCTCATTTTATCTTACGTTTCTACTTTCTATTATACAAAAAAGAATAAAACGAAGAAGTACTGTAATCGTCAAAAAATTCAGTCTTGTTAATTTAATTAATCTTGAAGTTTTGAATCCTCCTGTTTCAATAACAATGGTTCTTGATTATTTTTTTTTGTCTCTTTCAAGCAGGCGTAAGAAAATCACGAGCTTCTATCAGCAAGTGTTTGCCCATAGTTCTATGAATCGAAGTAATTCTAATTAGAAATTTGTATTATAGTAGGAATTTTAAATAACTATTGCAACTATGGTGTTTACCACAATATTAAACTTAAAAGATAGCAAATAAGCAATTAATACCGCTTTCTTTAGAATCAAACAATCATTCATATTTTCACATTATGATTAACAAATAAACACGAACAAGTTCACAAAAAGACATCTGAGAATTCAATATTAAAGGCCTCACGGACAATAATACAAATAATGACGTATAAGAATTCTAAAAGAGAGCACAAAATTATAGTTAAAATTCTTTATTAGAGTTGTAAACTATGAGAATGTATCAGTCAGCAAAATACTCAATATTGAATAATGTTTTAAAAAGTCGTTCCATATTGCTATCCCATTTACATGCCATTCATTCTGAAACATTTGTTCTTATGTTGGATCAGTTTGAAAATTTAAATCTCATGGAATACCATCAGCATTCTACGACTAACCAAATCCATGACCTACTAAATCGATCAGCAAAAAGACTTTAAAACACATCATCGCTTGATAGATTCAGTAAAAATATCAGATCCACTCCAAATATCTATATTTTGTATCTGTTATTTTTCAACACTGAGCAAGACATCCTCGGCCTTCCTAAGATCCAGAATTTTGTGCGGAAGTAAAGTGAGTTATAAGATCTTTATTAGAGAGTAAGCAAAAATGTATCGTTCAGATCATTCCCTCTGAATAGTTTTAACTATAAATTTGTTAGCATGAACTTCTCAAAATTCTAACCGTATCTAAATCTGGACTAAATTTCTTAAAGTCGTTCTTTTTGAATATCATTTTTGTGCATTTCTGGGAGAAGAGGGAAGGGAGAAATGTTGATCTTCTTGGATAGAGTCAATTCTAGAATGACAAAATAGACATAACTGCGCATGTCACCTAATATGAAACTGTACTTTGCTTTAGATATATATCAACCGAAATTTTTCCCAATGACTTGCATACGTTTTATATTTTTTTTTTTTTTTTGGAATAGAAATTATTTCTATTCATTTCTTGACTGCTATACTGAAAAAAAAAAAACCAAAAGACGATATCTTGTAAAAAATCAAGTCAGTTTGCTAGTCAGTTTGTCTAGCAATTACTTACCAATCCTTAGATATTGAGAATATAAACAATGAAAATTAGTCATTAGGTTTTAAATTTTTAATATGATGTGATTTTTCAAAGAATAAAATACAAAGATTATAATAAGAAAAGCTAATTTTTAAATAAAGATTCATCTAAATACTTTATAAATTTTCACTGTGTTTGAAGTAAAAATTTATGAAGGTAAAATTTAATTTATTTATAAGGTAAAGGTTATTTTAGGAAGTAACATACTGAAAATTCGACACTAGTTTTATACATTTACTATGTTGTGATTTTTTAAAGAATAAAATACAAAGAGAATAAGAAAAAATTAATTTTTAAGTAAAGATATATCTGCTTTAAAGATTTTTTTTTCTATGAGAAGTAAAAATCTATAAAGACAAGTTTTAATTTATTTATTAGGTAAAGGCTATTTTAGAAAGTAACATACTACTGTGAAATATTTATTAACAGACTTACAAAACTATAAAAAATAAATAAAGTAATAAAAATTTAATCAAAATCAATGATAATATTGTAATTTTTTAAAAAACGTCAATATTATTTAGCTTCCATTTATTTTGCTAACTTTAATTTATTGTAAACAGAAAGCAATATCAAATAAATCAGACACAATTTAAAGATTAATAAAAAAAATTAAGCTCTAATGTAGAGACTAACATTATAATACTGAATGAATTTCATCGCAAAAAAGTTACCAAATAACACAAATAATAAATAACTGTTATTAATGTTATCATCAGAAACTGCACGATGGAAAAAAAAAGATTTAAAATTTCAATTGATAAGGTACAATATATGCGTTTCACGTGATCACTAATTTGTGTCACCCTTATGATCCTCATCATTCAGATCCTTTTCTGGTTAACTTTATATAATACGTTTATCAAAGGATTGTATATCTAAGATGTATGCATTTATGATAAGAATCCTTGATTAGGATGCAGGTTTTACTTTTTCATTGAAACTTTTGAGATATACCTCCCTCAACATTTAATCGCATATTGAATGATACAACTTTCACCTATAGAATTTCCAGTATATATCAAAACCCGATACAGCTGTGTTTATCCCTCAATTAATAACGTTTCCCCCCCCCCTCCTATGCTTTGCTTACATCAGTCTACAAGTAACCATTCAATTTCCCTTTCACTTTTGTAATCAATTTGACTAATAGGTATTATTTAGGACAGGCAAATTGCACTATGAACAATTCGTAATATCCGTACTTTTTTTTTCTTTCCCTTCCAAACCAATTTGTGTCGCATTCCATTCCATTTTACATACCATCCTCCCTTTCCCAACTATTGGCAGATTCCACCCACAGGCATAGATGAAGATGATTTATCGGCCTCATAAAACATGTGGGGGCAGATTTGCTTTGAGTAGGCGTTTTGTTGGCGATCGGACACGGTGTTTTGGTGACTAGGTTATGAAAATGTCATGTTGTTGCAGCTGCGTCTTCTACGTATGCGATTTGCACAGCAGAAGAATTAATAAGAGGAAGGCATAAACGTATCTAAATAAATACGAAACCAGTTTCGGATCGCTGCAAGTAAAATTGAGTTATTAATAAATGATTTGTGCATTTGGTATCTCAAGCAAAGAAATATTATTCTCTCCTAGCAGCCTTTGGCGACCAGTCAGAGTTAATAGTTGTTGAAATTTTGAGTTAAATATTTTCTGTAACTTGGTAAAATAAAATAAATTTAAACACCAAATTTTTATACACGTATAGTTTATATTATTTTAGAAGACATACACTTTTCTGGTCACTTTCCTATGCATTTCTCTGATTTTCTACCAATATCTATCTTTGTTACGAATTATATTGTCTAAGGAGTAGGTAGAGCTGCGTGTATTCACTTTCATTTGTATGTATTACATATTCATTTTTGTTCATAGCTTGCTTCTGTAAATACCTCTTGAAATAAACATATGTATTGGAGATTTCTGAAGTCTTTTAACAAAGAGTAACAGGATATGAGTCCTCTAAAATCCTCATATATCCATTATATCACAAGAGCAATGTATAATCAGCAGGAGTTGCACCTTCTACCCCTAAAAAAACTTTCTAGCATACTCTCTAACAAGGCGTTATCCCAAAGAACGCTTTGCATAGCATTGGCGTACAATAGTTGCGAAATATTAACATTTGGCGGGAATTTAACATTTTTAATGAATCTGCAACATCATCTTTGGTGAGCTATTTGGCGATTAATACTTGGTGTGCGGTTAATAGTAGCAGGAAATCGAATTTCTGCTTTAGACGCGCTTTTTCCAACCGATTGAAATCAAAATTTGACACAAAACTACATTTATTAGTTAAGAATCACATACCAAATTTGATGTAATTAAGTCATTGACACTTTGAATTATCGAGTTAACATTTTCTGAAAGTACAGACAAACAGACAGTCAATCCGTGCATAGATTTGGCTCAAAATTCGCCAAATGTCTTCATTATAGATGTTAAATATGTGTGCCGAATTTCTAGATCACTTCGTTTTGTAATTATCGTGTTAACGTATATTGGAACAGCCGAACAGATAGACTTTCTCTGATCGGTTTTTGGTCAAAATATGATCGAAATCTGCAAATTTGTCATAAAGTCCGTATACCAAATTTCTTCAGTCTTGGTCAAAGCGTTTTTGACTTATCTTTGTCACAGATAGACGAACATTTTACAAAAATGTATTTTTGGAATTGGGAGGTCTAAAACTTGGAAATTCGTCAAAATCGTGAGTTCGAATTTTTTGAGGATTATCATACTTCCTCTATACTACGTACACGAAAAATTAAATATGACAATATTTTAAAATGTTCCTTTGTTATTTAATTCTGCAGTTGAGCCTTAATGTAAGTACTGAAAAATTTTATTGAAATAATATTTTATAATAAACCCAACTGAAAATGGAAAAATAAGCAGAATCTTTATGTCATGATCATTAAAAATGGTGAAAAAAGCCAAGACGAAGTATTAATAACAGTAATAAAAAAAAAAGATATGAGTGAGTCTCAAAAAAGTATATTGTTATAAAATATGCCTAAAAAATAAAAGAAAAAATTAATTAAAAATAGAAAAAATTCTATCAAAAAATTAATATAATTAAAAAGATAATTTCTTGAATTTTAAAACAATTTTTAAATTAAAAAAAAATTCTGTAATACTTTCGGTAGTAATAGAGAACAAATCCCGAAATTCGCTAATTTAATTAATTAAAATTTAAAAAACATTCCCCCTTCCTAAAGTATATATGTGTAAAGTTTGATAGCTTCAAATTGCTCTAACCTTTAGAAAGTCAACACACACAGAAAGAAATACTCAAGCATTCATCTTTGTTAAAAATAAAAATTAAGAAAATAAAAGATTTTTTAGCATTTTAACAGCGCACCGGATGATATAAAATTATCGAAAAATTCACTAATGCGATCACTTTTCCCTTTTAAACATTTCCCACTTAACAGCCCTTTATGCAATCGAAAATAATTTCCTGTTTGAATTTCGATTACAGATATAATTTAAGAAAAAGAATAAAGCACGAGAACAAGGTGTTACTGATTGATGTTATGAAAAAGATACATGTTTTAGTTGTTATACATTTTATGAAATGTATTAATCTTAATTGCAATTATATTAATATTTTATTATTTATATTTAAAAAATTGGAAGAAGCAAAAGTTTGCGAAATATTCGTGACTCAATTAAACTATCTGAAAACTTTAAATGATCTCATATGGAATCAGCAGCAGAAGTTAAACTTTACAGCAACTTTTGCATGATTAAAATTTTAAATCCTAGGCAAAAGTAGTTCTTTTTTAAACCCTTATAAAAGTAGGGTTTATTTACCGAACAGGAAAGGAAGTCTGATCTTTGGAACATATCAATTCATTAGGACTGATTCTACCGAAGGGTACCTCAGAAATGAGAGTGAAAAGCTTTCGGTATGGTGGTTGGTTCTTGCTTCCCGGGTGAGTACAGAAATGGTGTGAATCGGTTACGTCCTATCGATGACGGGACGTACTTTCCGAAGGAGGGGTTGTACCGTGACCGGTGATTGCCCTTAGGACTCATCCATGGTTTCCCACCAGTATTGATCCTGCTGATCCTGGCATTTAGAATTTTCCGTGCGCCTTCGGACGGGTGGAGTAACTGATTATGGTTGCCCTTTAGATCCTAAAAATCCTTTGACCTGCGAATTTGTTTTAAACTTCTTATTAGATACTTCATTTTATTTTGGATATTTATTATTAATTCCATTCATTTAGAAACAAAAAAGAATCTTGCGATTCTTTAATATATATCCAAATAATTTTTCATCTTTAAATAAATTATTACTTTAATTTTCGAACTTAAATATCAAAAATTTTGTAATACGATGCGTAAACTTGATATGTCATTTTCGTACAAGGGATTAAAAATCTCTGCTATTTGATAAGATCCTGGATATTTTTATTGCATTTTCGTTCACTGTATTCTTCAAAATTTACAATTAAAAACAGTTGAAAAAGATTCTTTCAGCAAAGACAATATATTGGAACATTTTAATTAAATTTATTTCTTGTTATTTATAAAAAATTGCTTCATTTTCTTATTCGTTTTCGGATTTTCTGTTGCTATTGTTCTGTTGTTGTTGTTGTTGGGTTTGTCCAAGGCAAGTCCCATGACTTGCCTTGGACAAACCCACTGTTACGAAGACAGCGATTTAAACCGGTGGGGGAGCGTCTCTTGTTTTTATAGTAGCGCCAACTAGGGCCAAGAGTACGACTTTGCTACTCACGCATTACTCAATCGCTTGCACAACCCCTTTTTACAGGCGGGCACATTCACACATCTCACAGCTAGAACAATGGAAGAACAACCATGCCCAAACCAGGACTCGAACCCAGGACACCCAGATCGCTGGGAAGACGCGTCACCCCTATGCCAGGACGCCGGCTCGGATTTTCTGATTTTATAGAAAAGTTTTATAGCATATAATATATTGAAATACTCTAGACTTTAGCTGTAATTTCGAGATTTGGCGGGAAAATCTCAGCTTCAAGACTGGAGAGACATGGATCAGAGATCGAACCTGGATAAAAACTGATGTTAACTCAAATCTGGCACACCATTCAATTCACCAAATCAAACCTTTTTTTTTTAACTAATGTAGTGTAGAAATTTGGACAATGGCAAAACACTGTTAAATATGCTTCCAAAAAAGATTTCAATCTAATAAAATAAACCAATATCCACTTAACTTTATCGTTATTAAAACTTTACTTTTGTTTCCAGTGTTTCTATATATATGAGTTCATACCTCGCTATGCCACATTGGCCGACTTTCTGAAATAATAAATGTTTCAGATTTATGCAAATTAGCATTTTCTATTACCAAAAATATTAAAATAAATACATGTAAGCTATAAATAAATATGAAATAATTTCACATCATTAATAATGACTACCTAATTTTTCTGTCTGATATTTTGCAATTATTAAAAGACTATGCCAATTGTAATTCAGCACTACTCACAGGTATAAAAACTTCAAGACAAACAAAGAAATCATATCTTCGAGTGCCTCTTTACTCAACGCTAATTTAAAACAATTCATTACTTAGAAGTATTGATTCATCATGTGCGTTCAAATTGTATCCATCTTGGCCCTGTGCTTTTTCAACTATGCTATGTGTGATGCAAATCACTCTCATCATGAACCGACTTTAATGACTTCTAAGTCTCATTTGGATGAACGACATCACATCGAACATCATATGAACGGTGTGACCGATCAAGATGTAAACCAAATGACTGATGATGAGCTGCAGTTTCTGTATTTCAAGATGCACGACAGCGACAACAATGACAAGCTGGATGGCTGCGAATTGGTAAAATCTCTTCTCCACTGGCACGTCGAGGAACATAATGACATGGTTCCAGATCTCACCGTTGAAGGGACCACGAGGATCTTCGGACATGAAGAACTTGCTGTGATGATTGATCCTATCCTATCTACGGATGACAAGAATCTCGATGGGTTCATTGACTATGTGGAATTCTCTACAGCTCAAAAGTCGAGAGGATTTTGACTTCAAGTTCCTGAATGCTGGTAACTATTAACTGCTGATATATTTGACGCGATTCTGCTGAGCAGAATTAAAATGACTTGTAATCTTATATCAATGCATCAAGATGTAAAACTTGGATTTTAAATGGAGCTTGAAGCTCAATGTTTTTAATTTTTATATTAAAGATTCTCTTCCTAAACATAATCTCGTTTTCAGTGCCTTTATTTCCCGAAATCTAATAAAGTAATCAAATTTTTGCAATAAGTTCAAATCTTCCTCAACTTGCAAATGTCTCGAATGTTTCTTGTGAAGGGAGAAAAGTTCGAAGCACCAATTTGCTCTTAAAATCCTTGCCAAATACTAACTCACGAGCATTTAAAAGGGAAGCGCTTTATACTAGATACACCTTTGGTGTACGATTGGGTACAACATATACCGGAAATTGACTTGTAATATGTAATCTTCGGGTGTCTGTGAAAGTTGCCTGTAGTTTCATGTTGTAAGCATCCAACTTGAAATTACAAAGCCATTCATTTAATTTCTACTTTTCTTCGTAAAGCAAGCTGCTTAGCGCCTAATACGGTATTGCAGTTTGAAAGGATTTAATCTAAAATGACCGCTAATTGCAATATTGTAGGCATTTCAAATTTTGTATTGCAACGAATGAATCTTCGTTATTATTCATATACGAGCATTATAATTGTTAAAATCTCAATCCGAATGTGACGATATCTCCACGTTTTAGATCTCTGAATTCGAGAAACCCATGTTTTGGCGTTATGAATATGCTAAATAAAATTGCTTAAATTAACAGTTGCAATTTGTTATATAGACTTGCGACAATCTCTAAATTTCTAATTTTGAATACAATCCTTCTACGGGAAGTTTAGCTGTTAGAGTGCTTCAAAATGCAAAGAACAAAGTAGATAAAATTTTGGTAGTCTAATTTAGCATCTAAAATGTAAGTAAATTCAAACTAAACGCATTGAGCGGTTGAAGCTTGTTTGCCTGTGCTTTCTATTGAAAGTAAAGCAACATTTCATAAACACAATGACTTAATGGTAAATTATTTTTTGACTGCAATTAGTCTTGTGTCAATCGAGTGGTTAAAAAAAGCTTCCAAAGCCCATATTCTCGAGCTGGGAAATGTAACTCTTTGGCGTGAATCAAACTATCATTCGCCAATGCTGTGCAAGACATTCACGGCTTGATGCAAGGTTCAATTTTATGTGAGGAAGGGGTATGAGAACGCTACTATAGAGCATGCGAGGAAGTTTCGTAGAGATCATTCACGCTGTTAAGCCGATAGGGTTTGAAGATTAGTGTAAAAGTAATTTCTCAATTTTTCGTACTAGATCTTCTCCTGAAAGGAATGTTTTAAGTTGGGGTTGAATAAATATTCTTTCGTCATTAGGATACATCTTGGCTGGTGTTTCGTTCTGACGTTTCATTACTGTAACGATCAAAAAGGCATGGCTCTAGAGTAGGATTACAATTTCCAAGAGTTTTATAGTCGGATAACCTCTATTGTTTATCTGAATATAAAAATTAAACTATCGATGATGGGCATTATATTTTAGGGATTCAAGCAAATAATAGAATGAAGCATGCAACACTGAATAAGATTGGTGAAACTAGTACCCGATTTTTCAAAGCGGTTAAACATAATCATTGTAATGTTTAGCTCGGTTAAGTAAAATAATTGTTCCGATTCTCAACTCTGAAGCATTGATTCTTCAAACCACGAAAACAAACTGCAGTTGCTAACAATCTACGAGAATTTGCTTTTCTCTGGCGTTTCACGAATTTCAATCTCTTGCGCTTGCCTAAAAAAAATGAGGGAAGTTTTATACTCGAGCATGGTGACTGTCATCAGTCTCCTCCCCAAAAAATCGGAGGGCTATTGTAGTGTATTGGAGAACTTTCATACATCAAGGTCTTATTTACAAAATCGGATTGTACAAACAAATACAACATGCATGTAGTCCTGGATTTTGTACTGAATTAGTCCGAGATGTCTGTAAGATAAGTCGTTCCGTTGATATGGCGACTTATCTTACAGACAAAATACATAACCTGAAGGCCTCTGATATAGAATTCTTATCAAACTTGTAACATAACTACAAAGAGATGGAATCTCGAAACCATATTTAGGTACAGAACTCCTTCAAAATAAATACGGTTACGAATTTAAGTTTATTGATCTTGCATCAAAAGAAAATACCAGATGTTTCCAGAACAACACTATGGGATAAGAGTATAATCACCAACGGACCACTTAGAAACATTAAAAAAAAATTAACATTTGATTTTTTCTCAACCAGTAATACCAATACAATACGAGAATTCCATTCTTCTAAATTCCCCCCCCCCCATATATTATACGATTGATCTGGAACATTACCAACATCAACAGAGCCCATTTAACATTTTTAATGAAGAAATAAAATCAGTTAGAGTTGAAACAAATTTTTTTTATCATGACCAATTCTTTTCTCTGAAAAAATAATTGAAACCATTCTAACTTTGTCGTTTTCATCTTTTTAAAATGCCGTTGCAAATACATTGAAAGTATTTGCTTAAAAGACATTGGCTACATATCGCTTTGTCATGAGTTTCAAATAATAAGAGCTATTTGTAATCCCAATTTAGAGACGACTCTTATCAATATGCCCAAATGTATTTTCAATAAAATGCAGTTTCTGACAACTGCATAATCCAACGCGATAATAGACAAATTTATTTAAAATCCTTTCATAACAGCATAAGCCGTGAAAGTGTATCGAGTCATCGAGTCTCGATTGATACCTTTCTCTTCGCATTTGGGTTAAACCATTTAGCGCATCGACACGCATTTCATGATTAAAAAGTAATCCACGAGTCGCGACTGCCTGATGGCACCAAAAGCCGTTTCTCGGCGAAACACGTGGCCACCACAGATAATGCTAATTTCCTCTCTTTGTGAAAAATGCACGTGAAGTGCTAGAGTGGATCGTCCTCCAGTGCCAGTTTAATTCCATTTACCATGCATATTTCACCGTGTTTTGTCGACGCCAGCCTTTCCATTAGCCATAAAGATGCGATCGGAGTTCGCAGCGCGCTGGATAAACGTCCTCAAAAAGCAACCTTACCCAGAAACAATTAGGCAATTCCCGCGTCCGTTAGGATTGAATAAAGCGCCTATTCAGGACTCCCGATCGGGTAACAGGGTCATCGTTTGGCGGGGGAGGAGGACACTCATTTTCCGGGGAGGGGATGCAAAAGTGGAAATTCATTTCCAGATAAATGGGGGTAATGAGATCGTCCATAAAACGTTCTCTGCACGCCCCTGACGTGCATCGTCCTCAAGGGGGCGAGGAAGTAATGAAATTATGAAGAGAAGTCGGCTCTTCAGGTCAGAAGAGATAACTCGTTCTGAGGTATAGTGACGCGAAAGGTTCTGGTGTAGTTGAACAACACAGTACTTTTAAATGAATGAATGAATATTGTTAACACGTATAGAGCAGTTGAGTGAATGAATGGATATTAACACTATGTGCCTCATATTTTCTGTGCATAAAAAGTTATATAAGTCAGCTGTTTTTTTTTTTATTAAGGAATATAAATTTGAAACAGATACATATAGTCATGAATAAAAGAATTAATTTCCTTTCCATTTATTATTAAAAGCAGAAAATGGCTTTTTTTAAAAACAGAAAATAAAGCATTTTCGTTAAAAAAGTTTGGCTTTGAAAGAAATATTTTAAGCAAGATTGGATTTTAATCGTTCTTAAATTATAATTTACTCTAATTTCTCTAGACTTTTTTTACTTGTTATTTTTGTTTTGTTTCTATTTCCGAGATCCTTCTAAACTTCGAGATGCATTCTGTACATGCCATTTATGACAAACATCAGACAGATTATATTTCGTATATACTGTTCTTTCCGAAGTAGTTCATCTCTAGGCGTTCTTTACTATGGCTTAGCAAAGACAAGCATCTCCAGGACAAATTCCAGGACTTTCATAATCGTCTCTAGTAAAACAGAAGTTCAAAGATGGCTGGTGTATATATTTTTTCGAGCTTTTGTACTATCTTCATGGGGCAGGGGTGGCCTGGTGGCAAGGTCTCGGCTTCGGAATCGGAAGGCTTCAAGCTCGAGACCCGATTTCATTGATGAACCGGCGTGTAAGCGGGTCTTGGACACATTAAATTCGTTTGGGTCAAATATCCTCTCACTGGTGGGGTGTGGAAGTTTAGAGAAGGGGGTGCCAACTCAGATGTTGTCCTCGTCATCTGATAGCGGTTCAAAATTACGAGGTCCGTCCCAATCTTTTCTTGATTGACCATAATAGGATGGAGGAAGCGAAGTATATGGAGATTCAAATATATTCCTGTAATTCTCAGCGATAATAACAATGTTTAAGTCTCGAGACTAAAGTTTTTGATTATTTTCTCTAATGCAATCTATGATTTCAGGTAATTAATTATTATTAATTTATTAATCACGATTATTTATCATTCTCGGTTGCGGATATATAAGAAAGTTGACTTAAAACTTGAGAAGTAGGTCAAAATTTTTATCATTCCAACAAATATATGGTCCATTTCTGAGTGATGTTAAAACTATTTTCATGTACGCACAGATGTAATGGACCACTTTTCCTCTTAGATAAGCGTGCATCCAGGATGAGGTGGGGTGGATCGGTTTATGGGCTCACTTGGCGAAAATTACGATCGGGGCTCTGGCTATTGTCGGCGGGAAGTTGTCAATTGTCGCCACGACCCTCTTGTTTATGCTACCCTCGGTGTGTTCCACGCTTGTACGACTTGATTTAAGAGGCCAGGATTTTTCTTTTATTCCTTGCCTGGGGTTGGGGCAATAGGAATATTGACGAAAGAGATGTGTACTGAATCATAGAGATAAAGAAAGAAGTTGCACTTATATTATTGTATGACAAATATAATTTTGATAATTTAGAATGCATCTTTTATATAAGTATTAAGAATACATTTTCAATTTTTGTCTTTTATATTTTATGTAATAATAGTAATATGGGATTATGAACTAAATAAAGCTTGCTAGTCCGAGAAGGCCCTTTAAATTATGAAGTCTCCGAAATAAGATCTTTTTTGTATTATTTCAGGATAATTTGTGCTTTCATTTATTACTGTCTTGAAGCCTTTGATAAAAGCTAAATCCCTTGAGGTATTGGTTATATTCTTCAGTAAAATTATTTAGTTATAACTTCATATTCATCATTCCGTCAAATTGTAAGATATTAAAATCATGTTATTTTAATTGTCTTGCATATGACCTATTTATTATATTCATGAATCATTCTAATGGGGCGTTATAGTATTATTAGAAATGTAAATGTACCGATTATTTGTCTTCAAAATTTCGCGATATTATGACATCATTTTATAATTTGTCATGCAAAAAAAAAAAATATTTTCAAAAAATTGCCAACATTTAAGAAATTTGCATGATTATTTAATAAGAATCGTTAAAAAGACAATATTTTAAATTTTAAAAAGGCATGAGATTTATTTTTTGTGTAATAATATTTTTGAAAGTGATCGTGGAAAAATATCAAAATTCAGTTTGATTTTTTCTTAATTTCTAATTAAAATTTCAAAAAAATCGCACCATAGTTCGAAGTTGGTATATGTAGATTTAACGGTTGGGCAGTAGAGCGTCATTATACATCTATTCATCTTTATTATTAATAGAGGTTTAGAAAGGCAGCATACTTCAACTTATTCAGAATTAAAATCATCATTTAAATTTAAGATCACCGTTTATAGGACACTTCAAAAAACTCAGAATGAAAATCGAGTCTTAGTTGCCATATGAGAATTGTAGGTGTCAGATTATAGGAAATCGGATGTTTCAAATATGACTAAATAACATTCTTTGCCATAATTTAGTTTATATTCGTCAATAAAACTGATATCTGGTTATTTATGATAACTGTTTAAACTTATTTTCTGATAGTGTTAATATTTTTAAATAATCCTTTCTTATTCAAAGATGTTTCTGATTTATACATCAAATTACAAAGTTTTATTTGCTTAAATTTGTAATTTAAATTAGCGATTATTTTTTCTACGAAAATTCAAAAAGTGTTCTCCGATGCCTTTTATGTTATTTTATGGATTGCAACAAATGTAGATGCTGCAAATGATGCGGGCCATTTAATTAGGAATTTAAATTATATAGAAGTTCATATATATCATGATTCTGACTGAGTTATGTATGTACTAATGACTATAAATCTCTATTCACTACTATTTTTTTTTATTTTCATTCTTTTTCTCTCTGTGGATATAATCGACTCTAACGCTCTTAGGACTACTAATCTACTATTCGCTGTTTTAACCCTTATTGTTTGTTATATATTTTCCGATGTTTTGAATCGCAAATCATTGAGATTCAACATTTTGGTGCTACTTATTTCTTCATTATTATTATTATTTTTTTAATTCTTCGTCTTTTTCTTTTTTTCCCTATGTGGTGATTTGCAGATCACTGAAATTCAATGCTCAACAAATTACAAGAGTCTACAAACTTTCCTTATTTTCTGTTTTAATTTCTTATTGTTACTCGTTTTCCTATGTTCTAAATTGCAAAACATTGAGTTTCTACGTTCTGGTAATCTCTGTTTTTCCTTTTTTTTTTTTTTTTTTTTTTTGCACTTTCTAGGGTTTTTTTTTTTTTTTTTCCCTCATGTTTTGAAATGTAAGTCATCAGGATTCTGTATTTTGGTGAACACTAATATTTTATTTACAATTCTCTGAATTGAGATTTGATGACTACATATATAATTATTGAAAATGTCAAAATATTTCGTTTGAACAAATTTACAGCTTTAGTAATTTAATTTATCCATGTGCATTCCATATCATCGATATAATATGGACCAATTTCGTCCAAGTAATTTATTCATGTATACAGACGAAAATAGAAACCGATTTCCAAAAACATCCATTTTTAAAGCATATTTCTTTTTTTAGTATGGTTAAATTTTGAGCATGCGATAAAATAAAAGTTTAAGCAATGGTTTAACAGATCAAAATGAATTTTGACGGCTGTATACTTTTTATGAAGTTCAAAACAGTGCATATTTAGGCATTTTAAAAGGCTGAATAAAAATATAATTTGAAAATATTTTTCTGTAAATCTTACCAACCAATATCCGAAAACGACATATCAATTTCACTTATTATTTATGTTTTTAAATGTTTCTTTAATGCATTGAATAATACTTCTTTTATTTTATCCTAAACAAATTTGCAAAAATAGATGTAAATTTCTCAAACTATTCTTCAAGGGCATGTTAGAATAAGAATTAGATGACTTTTTAATTTTAATTATTGTCAATATTATGCTAATCAGTCTTTTTTGTAATTTCGAAATTTCAGATAAGATTTTAAAAAATTTTAGAATATAAATTTTATCTTGTTTTATTCAATTTCTGTATTATTTATGCTCTTGTTTATTTCAATTATGCTTACAAAGTTTCATCAAAAAGAGCAAATAAAATAAAAATTTGTTAAATATGAAATAGCTGAAAAATGATATAGCATGCTGAAGTGCCGATAGATGGCAGCAGAATAAAGTTTATCAGCAATGATAATTTAAGTTAAACATTTACATAGTTTTCAAAAAATTCAAAATTAAGAACTGCTCAAATTACAATTT
Organism: Argiope aurantia; assembly: GCA_026543865.1. Taxonomy (NCBI): domain Eukaryota; kingdom Metazoa; phylum Arthropoda; class Arachnida; order Araneae; family Araneidae; genus Argiope; species Argiope aurantia. Next base: position 271,532 of record JAPMOR010092830.1, read on the forward strand.
CTCTAATATATATATTTTTAAATAATGCAAGCAAGTAGATCATTATTGGGAAAAAAATTTCCAAAGGTAACCCTATAAAAAAAAATATAAAGTTCAAAGTAGTTCTCAGTATGATTAATAGATGGCGACAGAAGCATGAACTTACGGTAGAGTCTAGATATTTAATGTGTCGTTTAAGCAATGCTTTAAAATTAATTAGAGAATTTTTAATTTCTTTAATTGCGAGTTTAAGTAAAGGTTATTCGGAGAGAATAACATTTAATAAATATTTTTCTGAAAAAATTCTGAAAGTTTGAAAAAAGTCGTAAAAAAAATTAAAGATGATTAGAATTTCTAATCCGTAAGATTGCTGCATGATAAAGTTTGAGGTTTGATTTTTTTTTTCTTTATCGATCTCTTATTTTAAAATTTACTCTAATTTGCATAGAAATGATTTCATACATAAAAAATATATTTAATATCATGACAATATATATGGATATAAACATAATAACTCAAACATTTAACATTTTTAAAACAATGTAAAACATACATGCACAAATATTTTAATTAATAAGAGCTTAAAGTGGTGTAATCATAATTTTTTAATGCACTAATATGCTTAAAAGTTAATGAGTAGAAATGATTACATTTTCATTAATTTTCAATTAGAAATTTGTAAAATCCTTTCTTAGTGTGTACTTATTATTGCCCAAGGGGTAATTAAAGTATGGTTAAGTTTTCTCTATAAATAGGTTTGAATTACATTCTCTTTATTTGGATGCAGTTTATAGTTAGCATAAAAGCTTATAAATATTATCACGTTATAATATCAGACACAACATGTAGTTAAGCTTATAGGTGATACTGTCACGTCATAGGTATTGGCAACTTTTTAAGAACGCATATAGCAATGGATACGCTCATCCTTGAATTGATTCATATTTTGCTGCCTATTTTTTTTTTAATTTTGAAAATAAATATTGAATTGGAAAGATAGAATTTTTACAATAAAAGAATTTTGTAGCTTTTAATATAACAGTTTATCAAGTTTTATCTAACGAGATTCAAGTAATACGTGAATACTAGATTTAGTAATACTAAGATTTGAGAATACCTTATTCTTGGGTGTAATAATCCAGTTTTGGGATAGAGAGAGGGCGGGGGGAGACTTTGAGATAAAGGATCTTTATGTATTTTTTATTTCCAAGACTGAAACGCTGTTTCTCTCAAGCTGCATAGCTTTTGATCATTCATCTGCTAAGCATTCTTTATTTGAATGGAATAAAGTTTAGGAGAGGGATATGCCGATTTAAGTTTCGTTTCCGAACAAAATATTAAGTTCTGTCACACAAATAGTCTTCGTTTCATAAAGGGATTTTAATACAATTAATCTAAAATATCTATTCGGATGTTTCTTAACTTTATATAATTAAAAGTAAGTAAAAAATTGATATATCTTGGTACTCACAATCTGACCTTCAAATTGAAACCATGATTAATAGATCATGGTTTCCCCCGTATTTACATATTACTTGTTCGTAAACGGTATTTATGGCAATTATTTAATATATATAAATAATAGAATTTATATTAAAATTGACCTTTATTATTATATTAATTAGCAATTGATTGCTATTATTATTATTATTGAGACTTTATTTAATTTTAAAATCACGAATTATATCTAAATATACAAGTCGATTATGTATCGCGAATCTAAACGCTATCTCGGCTAAATGCATTGTAAAAAAACGTGCACGTCAGGAGCAAGCAAGCGATTTATTTTATCATACACAAGCATGGAGGAAATATTGTAAACATTAAAAAAATTCAAACTCGAGATTTTCGATTTTCACAGATTTCCACATTTTAAACTTCCCCGGGTCAGGGAAACACGTTTTTAGCATATTGTTTATACGAAACTATGCCACGATAACTCTACGGAGCTTTGAGTTAGAGAGATGAAAATTGGTATACGAAATTACGAAATATTTATAATTTTTTCACAAATTTTCCATGTGATATAGATTTTTATCACATTTTCCATAGGTTTTGATCCAAACGAAACCCGTTCACATAAAGTATGTTTGTTTGTTTGTTTGATAACTATAAAACGCAAAAGAGCTAAATGAATAAAATTTGATGCACAGGCTTAATACATGAAGTATAAATATTTTTTCAAATTTTGAACCAAATCTGTCTAACTGCTAATTATCTGTCTGTCTGTACTTCTGCATACATGTAAACGCAATAACTTATGAAGGGAATGACTTATATCATTGAAATTCGGTGTGTTCACTTGTGATCACAACTGTAGTTTCGTTTTGATGTCAATCGATCGGCTAAAAGGCGTTTAAAATTCATGTATAGCTTCAGTAAAAATACTATATACACACCAAAGATCTGTACTTCTTAATTATCTTTCACCAACGCTGTGTAAAATATCCGTGGCCTTACCCAAGATCCACCGTTTTATATACAATCAAATAAATAAGACTTTTATTGGTGAATATGCGAGAAAATTCAGGGGGGGGGGCACTTCCGCTTTTTTAAAAACATTTTTTTAGCATGTAGTTCTTTATAAACTGTGTGATTTGACATTCTTCTTGTATGATGGAAAACTTCTTCAAAACGACCTACAAGAATACTCGTTGGTCATAGAACTACAAAATTGGAAAATTTATTATTTCATGAATGGAAAATACATATCAGCTTAGGGTATTGAACACTTTAATTAAAAATTAACCAAACTAATAAATTTTTTCTCAATCGTTTCACGGCATGCTAAGCACAAAAGTAATTTTGATTCCATTTTAAAATTCAAAAATTTAAATTTTTTTCTAATACATTTCTGCACCTTTTCTCTAATTTAAATGAATTTTAAATATTATTTTTAAGTATGTACTTTTTTTTTACTTGTGATTGAATGAAATTTTATGTAAAGTTTTAACACCAAAGTTGCAGATTAATACCAGATGTTAGAATCGCTCTGTTGAAGTAAATACTTTCAAAATGAATATAAAATTTTCTTCGCAATACAACGAAGAATAAAACGCAATTATGTTAAGCAAGAATGTGAGCAATCGAAGGGGAGGTATAGCTGGAGGTCAGAAATATCATTAGAACATAGTTATAAAATCTTGACAAACAATACACACTTTTTCGAAGTATCTACTAATTAGAATGTTGTTTAGCAGGAAATTGCCACTGCTTTCATTCAATATTGAAAAAATAAAAATAAAAAAAAAATAATTCTTGGAAAAAGAAAAAAATGTATAGAAGTCTAAGATAGTAGAAGTGAAGACAATAATATATATATATTCTAAATGAATTGGAATTTTATTCTCATTCATAATACAATTGATTTTTTATGATTATTAATGAGCTTCCTTTCTTTTAACATTTATTGTGATTTAATATCTTCTTTAAACTGTCAGTTTCTTAAGTTCTGTTTCATCAGTTTTCTCTTCATATTTTTTATTTAAATTTCCATATTTTCATTATAATAATAATTTTCTGCCTTTTAATGCATTATTAAAGGCGCCTTTCTTAAAACTTTTCTTATTTCTTATTTTTATTTTAATACATTTCATAATTTACTATTGTAATTAATTTAGAATCTACTAATATTTTTCAAATTTATTTTCGACCAGATTTAACTTCTCATTTTGAATCGGAACTAAATAAAATTAAGGAATTAATTATTAATCAAATTAAGAAAATATTTTTTTGGGGAAAGGAAATTACAATTTTGTTGATTTTCAGATCTGTATCCCCTTTTTAAAATATCTGAAAAAATTGATAAAAAAATTCTATGGTAGAAAAAATAAAGCCAATTCTTAAAAATGAAAAAAAAAAAAAATTGTCAGGCGAGTGAATGGTATTGCCCAAAATTCATATTCAAAATCATAATAATATATATATATATATATATATATATATATATAATCACTAATAACTGTACCGATTTCTACACTTCTATTTCGTATGAAAGTTTATGACTTTAAATTTTGTCATCAACGATTGTTGCTCCTTCCCTTTTCTGTCTTCTGTTTTCTTCCATTCAAAATAAATAATAGACAAAATCATCAAGCTTAAAAATGGGATCAATTTTGGGAGAATGGGACATTTGCACTCAATAAATTATTCCCTATCCCTGTTGCATTGTAGGTTTACTGGGATTCGGACCTTTGGCAAGAAAACTTGGTGCGCATCTAGAGGGGTGACGGTTTTTAGTTTTGAATAGCTGCATTTCCGGTCGGGCTAATTGGTGATAATGGAATGGTAATAATTTTTATAAAAATTTTATTTGGTCTTGAATTTATGAGATCTTGTACATGATAATTAATTCTATTATTAATAGAAAAGTAAGATTGTTTTTATCAGAAAAATAAATAGAGGAATTAAATGCATTTAAAAAGAAGTAAGATATAAGAGAATTTATAGCTGTTTTGTTTACTAATATTTAAACAATCTCATATTTCTGAAGGAATTTTCTTGAAAATCGCTATTATCTATACTCATAAAAGGAGAAAAAATGTATGTGTATGTATATATATTACAATAGTTCACTTAGCAATATCTTTATTAAGAAACTAGCCGCCTTTGGTGACCAGCAGTTCGCCAGTATAAAAGATCTCTAAAATTTTCAAATTTATTTTATGTAACTTGATCTCTTAATATCTTTTTCTGCAAAATATTTAGCTATCAAAGTTTTAGATTTAGATAGTTATATAATTCAGTCATACTATTATGTAGGCCTGAAACAGTTCTGTTCATTGTATTACTTACTAATTTCTGTCAGAGTTCATAAAATTTGCACATTAAATTAGAGTGGAAATGTTAAACTGCAATTAATATAAAAACATTTTTTACTGAAACCAAGCACATCTTTTTTTTTTTTGAATGTGAAAATTGAATGTAGAGTCGCTCAGCATTGAAGTTGTATATGCAATGTAGAAAATTTTTTGTAATTTATACAATATCTTAAAGAATTACTCAACAAAAATTTCTCTAATTCATCGTAACATTCAGTTTTTATTTTTACTTTTAAAACATTTAAATGATGCAAATGAAAATATTTTATTTGACTTTAGTTAATAAATGTTCTTATGAAAAAATTATGAAGTTTAAATTTTACACAGTCCTTTTGTCCTAAGGAGTCATTTTCTGCGAAATAATCTTACACTTCAAATCTTAACTCAAGTTCAATAAATAAACTTTCTATCTTCTGCGATCAAATCTGTCAGTTTTTACATATCAATATTAGAACAATCAATATTTTCATAATCATAAGCCAATCACTGTTGAGAAATCCTGGTAAAAGATTAGCGTATCTTCTTTGAAATGGACAATGAAGTGTTCTAAAATGGCCAATTTTTATAGAAAAGTGATATTAAAATTTCATAAATTATTTAGTTTTAATGAATGATTTAGTTCAATGACGTTTAACAATTTTTATTTAAAATATTGGTGCCACAAGAATATTTTGTTAAATATGATTCAAAGGGCAGGATTCAAGATTTATTTAACCCTTAGCGCTCCGAAAAGTAATTAGATGCATAAATATTTGCCGAATAAGAGAACTTGTTCATTGCTCCGAAAAATTAATATATATAAATTTTCCCAGAAAATTAATCTGCATATTTTTACCACTCTTAAGTATTTTTACCAGTCAAAATTTCATAAAATAATTAAATAAAACGCCAAAATGATGCACTGCTTTGAATGGTTCCTGAGAGGAGAGATCGAAGTGCTAAGTGTTAAAATACTGATGTCTCAAAAAAATTTGTTAAATAAGAATCAAAGGGTAAACATGTAAAAGGATTACAAAGGGTAATGTAAAGGACCTATGTAAAAATTTAAAATTCTTAATTCATCGGAGCATTTATTGACTCAAGTAATATAAAATGTGATTGTTTAGTTCATTTAGATCATTTTGTTAGTAGATGCGTGCCCCTGATTAAAATTAACTGATGGGCGCTGATTACAGTGAATATCCAATAGATATATTAAACCATGTTTGCCTTAAATTTAATTGTTTGATTTAATTAATACTATAGATGTTGTAAAAGTTCATACAAATCGTTTCCTCCATTTACTTTTTAGAAAATATATTTCAAATTTTTTCGCTTCACACACACACTTGCTGAAATTTACACTTTTATATATTTAATTTACAATAATAGTTGATTTATTTTTTTAATTTTAACTTCTGTCAATGTGATGGCAACAGGTTGATAAAAGCTATTTTTTTTTCCATTGACGTGCTCTTGCAGATTAAATTTTATTTTTATTTTGTGCGAAATACATTGCTGAAAAATATAGTTAAAATATTTCTTTAAAAGCTTGTTAAACATCAAAACTTAATTTGTAGATTGATATCATTAAAAAGAAAATTTTTTGAGTTTTATCTTAATGCAAAAATCAATTTTGTGTTGTAATTTTTCGGAAGTTATAGCGTTGTAATTTTTAGAAAGTGTATCCATTTTTAAATCCTGTTACTCCTTAGTGTAGTAAATTATTGTATGTATAAGGATCAATGTTAGTGAAATTAATTAATATTAGATAAGAATGTTATCTGTAATGCGCATAAACAATGCTGAATGAGAAAGTTTTTGTTTTAGTTGAAATTTAAACACTCGTTTTTCAAGTTCCCATTTTTTTTGGGATTACTGAAAATTAAAAGAGATGCATTACATAAAAAGCGGAATAGTATAAGGTTTTTAGAACAGTAGTAAATGTTACATGTCCAATAGAATTTGAAGTTACATATGCTCTTGTGAGTAAGCGATCAAGAACAAGCTAAGTAAATTTAGCAATCTGAATTATAAAATTAAGTTGGTTACTACTTTCATAAAAACTTCTAAAAAATGCTTTTTAATTTGTATTAGCATTTGTGAAACAATATAATTTACAACTATTTTCCTTCATTTCATGGTTATATAGGAGTAATCATAATTTCTATTTTGAAAAAAGTTATTAGTTGAACCTACCAAGTTATTTAATTGAATCTCTCAAACTTTAAAAAAAAATTTAGTACCATACAAATGAACAAAAATTGCGGATAAGCTTTCAGAAATGCGGAACAGTTTTGACTAGGCTGAATGTCAGAGACAAAAATGTTTGCATTTTTTTTTTTTTTTTTTTTTTTTTTTGTTGTTAAATGTAAGTGACCATATAATGCATATTGTGAAATATTGAAAAAGAATTATTTAGAAATTATATTCATTTTTTTTTAAATTTCTAACGCCTTTTTATTATTTTCATATTATTTTTTTTTATGTAACCATTTAGATGTTGGATTTAAATGTCGTTTCCGGTACATTGGATTATGTATAGTTAAATCTGACAGTAAATAAGCTAGAAAATGAAGTAATATATTTCAGATTTGAAGGAATTTCAGTAGTTATTAACATTTTCTTATTGAAAATATGTTTTTTTTTTATCCTGAGAATTAACCAGCAGCTGTTTTTTAAAATTATTAATATGATTCCTATAATTTATTTTAGCCAGCTAAAAATCTTATTATTTTGCAAAAAAAAAAAAAAATGATTTGAACAGCTTTAATGTAAAAAAATACATTAGCTCATTTCAAGTATCAGCTTGTGGAATATATATACATAAAAGCATACATACATATAGAAAGAACTAAACAATATTGATATCCATTTAAATTTGAATTTAAAGCCCTTTCTCTCTATATATTTTTTTCATTTTGTTAAATAAAGTTAAATCGTAAGAGATATAAAGATTAAATCCTCATAAAACTAAAAATTATAATTCATTTTATTAGATTAAATTTGTATTATCCACATCAGAATTATAATTTTTATAAATGTCTTCAGTGTGGGAAAATTATAAACGTATTCCTTTTAATAAATGCATTTTCAAAGCAAATTTCTCACACTTTATATTTATTATTTTCAACACTCGTCTGAAACGTGGTAAGGGTCATCAGCACTTTTCTCAAGGAAGTTTCGTTTCGTTTCGTTATCAGAGACGAGGAATATCATTCTCACTCATAGTGAGTTGATTACCATTTGGCGTACATTGTAAAATCGCCAAATCTTGCATGCAAAGATAAAGTTTATAATGTGGTAGCCTTTCTTGACACTTGAGCGGAAATTGGGAAATTTATTGAGCCCAAATACCACACAACCCAATTTTGGCCTATCTAAGCAATCAAAATGTTCGATGTTTAGTGCGCAATTATATTTTAAAATAATATTCTCATCTGGTGTGTTGTAATGTAGCTCATTAAATTTTTTTGAAATTATTAAATTATTATGGTGGATGATTGCCGTTTGATCGCCGAAGGTAGCTATATATATATATATATATATATATATATA
>JAPMOR010092830.1:279967-320325 GCA_026543865.1 Argiope aurantia
GTTAATATAACTGAGCTAAACTAAAACTGAAAATGGTGTATTGTTATAGAAATAAATGTGAAACAATTAACCTAATTTAACAAAATGTTTTTGATTTTACTCTATTTTAGTTTTCTTTTATAAGAAGTGTTCAAGACGAGATTATTGTAATCGTCAAAAAATTCCATATAATGATTTTGATTATTTACACATTTCGGATGTTGTGAATTATGTTTGTCTACGGATACGATAATTCAGAAACGTTGCAAGTTAAATGAAGAAAATTTTTTGCAGTTTTCGCTGAAACACATTTAAGAGTTGCTTGTGTTCATCCTTATACATATGAACACGATAATTCGAAAACTTAATGAAGCACACTTCGGAATTTTGATACATAATTTTGCGAGTACAATACAGATACCTTGTATTTTCCTATCCGTCTATCTGTTTATATGCCTATTCGTAAATATGCACATCACATGAACATTGAAATCGTCTTCAATGGAATCATCACAGACAAAATAGTTGAAGGCAAATCAATTTGCCTATTTCTCTGTGAATACAATAACTCAAAACTTCTTAGAGCTATATGGATGGAATTCAGTATGTAGATTTATAAATGGAATTGTTTACGTAAGACTTTGGATCAAATTTGTCTTGGGAGCGCGCGTCTATACTGATAGCTCAAAAACGCAATGACTTTGATGAATAAGTTTTGATACGAGATTTTATAGCTAAAACTGCTGTTCTATGTCAAATTTTGGATCTAATCATTGGAAATGAAGGCGAACAAAATATATGTACTCAGTTTTCTTCATTGTATTAATGTAAAACGCGTATTAATATACAGGGTGGTAATAATTAAACTTCCCTATAAACAGCATCATACTACGCAAACGGATTGCGGAAAAATTTGATATATAGACTATAACGAGATGCGCTCACGGAATTTCGAAAAACTTTTTTTAGTTTTAGTCCAGAGGGCGCCTTTTGCAGAAAAAACATTAAATTTAACACAATAAACGACCAAAACGGAATACAGAAACAATATTAACAAACAAGAACAAGAATTATGAGTAATAAAATGTAAAACTGGGAAAAGCTGTCAATTCTAGGATAAAAATGTCGAGATTTGCATGCTTGCGAAAGCTTTATGCAAAAACAGGTTAGGGTAAGAAAAGTTTGCATAAGTTGTTACGTTTTTTGTCAATGTTTCCGGCTGTAATGATGACGATATCTTGTTGCAACGTTGAATGAATTGAAGAACTCCATAACACTCCATGTGCGATGCATCACAACTGATCAGTTACGATCTGCTGTTGAACACACTGTCTATCCACTTGAAATTTTGCAGACGAATGAGGTTGATCACATGGAGCACCTTTCCTTACATCCTCCCGGACACGGTTAACAACTGCTTCTCTTCGTCCTAATCTGTTCTTGTTTCTGCAAACTGAAACTTTTTTTTTTCCTTTCTTTCTTTCTTCTTCTTCTTTTAAACATCGTACTGTTATTTTTTTCCTCACCCTTGCTTAATGTGGTTCAATGACAAGATGATCAGAAGCTAGTCAATAAATGCTAATAGTGTTTCTGTATACTGTTTTGGTTGTTTATTGTGTTAAAATTAATGTTTTCCAGAAAAGACACCCTCTGGTGGGCATTTTGAAACTATTTTTTTTTTCAAAATTCCGTGAGCACATCTTATGTATAGCCTGCATACCAAATTTCGCTGCAATCCGTCCATCCATTTGTGTTGTATGATGCTGTTTATTGGGGAAGTTTAAATATAACCACCCTGTACTTTACTAACATGCCGAAGTCAAGAAGAGAGCATTCACGCTTTGCGGATTGCCATAATCTTCGAGTGTTTGCCGCTTTTCAATATGTTTGATGCAGAAAAGGAGAGAAAAAGAACAGTAAAGAAAATTCTACATTATCTAAGTGCACAAAATAGTCAAGAGGAGCACATTTCCGTTGGTTGTCTATGTACGTTAATGAAATGAAGAGTAGAAGGTACTTCAAATGTTTTCGAAACCTCAGTATTAATATGCATGATTTAATTTTCTTTACACCGCTTACTCGATTTAAGAAGTCATGTAAAAGGGTATTTCAAAACTTATAGTACAAATTGTAAGGATAGTCGAACGCCTATAGACAAGATCAAATTTTCATTGAGTATGTGGAAATGCAAAGAATATTGCATTCTGGTCCTAAAATGATGAAGAACAGAAATGATAGAAAAACATACACATGCTAAATTTAGCAGCTTTAATAATTTTCCCTTTAGAGTCTGTTTATCCTTATAGACAATAATATACCTTTTAAAGCTCTTCGAAAGATTGTTCCACCATCCCTGCCTCATGGCACAATTTATAGATAATATTATGCCAGCCTGCTAACAACATTACTATGTTGAAATATGATTTAATTATTGTAATTAAAAATATGATAAAACATTATAACTTTTAAGGCACTAATTAAAATTAATTCGTTCGAAGATAACAATTTAACTATCATGAAAAAGTTTTCGCTCATCTATATATTTAAAATAAAAGTGTGCTTCTATCCTTCAGTTTCTCTCATTTCCCAGATCAATAGAGGGGGGGGGGGATATTTCATTGTACATTCTTAATCGGAGAGTCTCCTCCAACCTCACTGACTGTATTGGTTTCGCCAATTAATTCATTTGAAGGTTAATGACATTTAAATATGACGTCAGTCATCGCCTGCCTCCTCTATCTTCCGAGAAAAAAAATCGCAAAACTAAATATTGATACAGACCTTAACAATTTTGCCACTTTCATTCGGTAAGTAATTTCGCCATTTTACTTGCTTAGCTAACCAATCCATGTTCTTTATACAAGTATAATTCAAAATAGTATTTTCGTTTGTTGTGATAAGATCTAATTCATCAAAATTGTTGGATATTCCTTCCTTCTAAAGTCCATTCCCACATTCTAAAGTATATATGTATAAGTTTAATAGCTCTAGATCAAATGGTTTGGCCTGTAAAAAGGTAAAACGCACACACATTCATCTTTATTATTAATAAAGATACAGACAAATGATTGTTTGTATTGAACCCAAAAGAAAAACTTCTGTCATTTTTATTTTTGCACCCAAATATTATGCTTTCATTATATTACTACAAAAAGTGCAAGAAGTTTCAAATTGCGAACTTTTTCTTCTGGAAAAAAGCCTCTCGGAATTTTGGGGAGAACCCCGTTCCATCGGCGCAAAAATCATAATGAGTTGAAGCCTGGAATGTTTTCTCCAGGTCGTGAATTATTCAGCTTTTCCAAAGAGCCCATATTTCGTTTGACGGCTCGACTTGTCGAAAGACACGCCTTCGCTCTGCGTGCCCGATACGGTTGCCATGGAAACCAACCACCACTTCACTTCACTTCTGGCCCCCTCCGCTGCCGCTTCTTCTTGCGTCTTGCAAAGGCGATGCCGTCCACAAGTTCGAAGCGCCATTTTGGTCGCCTCCGACTCTAGGCGACTGTCAACAAATTTATATTTTAATCGGCCCGATCCTTCGCTCTCTTTCGCAGAGGCTTTGAAGTTTTCAGCCCCGGCAGGGGCTTTACCCTCGCTTCATCCGATTATAAAAGAATTTTACTCACGCTTCAGCTTTATGGTAAACTTTTCGCGAACATGTCCATTCTTTTTAATAATTTTTGTGAATATTTTCCCCCGGTATACGTGTTTTCTTGAGGAAACATCGGATTTGGAAGGATAATGTACTTTCTACAATGAAAACATTGTCCAGAATAATGATTCAAGTTAGGGATTTAAAAATGTTTATAGTAAAATAGTATTTAGATTTTATTTATCATATTTCTTTCTTTTCCCCTTTTCTAAAAGTCTTTATGAATAAATCTTCCAATAATTATGCTGGATAATGTTTTAGGAGAATTATAACTAAGCTTCCACCGTAGCTCTCTAAACTTCTACACCACATGCATATGAAGAAAATTAAAAAATTACAAGAGATTTAGCTACAGGCAAATTGCGAAGATTGCATATTTTAGCAATTTTTAAGTTCTTAACTACTAAATTACACACACACACACACACGCGCACGCGCGCGCGCGCACTCATATACAGTGGTGGCCAAAAGTGTGGACATTTTTTGAAAGTTTCATATTTTCAACTTTGCGTGCTTGTAGAATATATTAATTTTCACTTAAATACAAATGTTTATATATCAAATTGAAGGTAATTTAATGTAAAATTTAATAACAAAAACAGTATTACAATATCTGCATTACAAAAAAAGTTACGCTCATTTAAATAAGATCTATCTTAGATTTGCATTTTTTTAAAGTGATACTTACACAATCAATACTTAGTAGGATAACCCTTATTTTTTAAGGCAGCTTCACAGCGTCTTTTCATCGAGTGAACGAGTGTTTGGAGTTCATCTTTCGTAATCACATGATGCCAAGAATCAATTATAGATTCAATAAGTTGTCTTTTATTGGATGGACATTTTTTTCGTACAAGAATTTTCAAACGTCGCCACAATTTTTCAATTGGATTGTGATCAGGGCTGTTTCCTGGTCATAATATACATCTATGCCTATATTTTGAAACCATGGTTTGCATACTTTTGCTCTGTGGCATGGAGCTGAATCCTGCTGAAAAATATATGGTGCTTTGTTGAGGAAGAAATCCCTGATGGAAGGTATCAATTTTGGTTCCAGGACAATTTCGATGTTTTTTTTGCTATTCAGGATGCCATAAATCACTTGAATTCGGCCCACATTATCTGCAGACATACATGCCCAATTCATGGCATTTGTTGTTGTTTTTATAGTTGCTTCAATGCAATCAGGATGAAGCGCTTCACCTACTCTACGTCTCACGTATTTTCTACCATCACTACCAAAGAGCGATATTTTAGTTTCATCGCTCCAGATTACTTGCTTCCATTGATTTTCTGACCATTTAATGTTTTCTTTTGCCCACTTAACTCGTTTTTCGAGTTGCTTTTGATTTAAATATGGTTTTTTCCTTGAAATTCTAGCTTGTAGTCCAAATCCTGATAACCTTCTTCTTTTTGTTCTTAAACTTACTGCAATACCCGCTGCATTCATTTTACATCTAATGGCATCTGATGAAAGTTTTCTATCTTGAAGGCATAGCCGTTTAATTTTTCTATCGGCAGTAGCAGTTGTGCATTTTTTTCTGCCTGATTTGGCCTTATTTTCCACTGATTTCGTTTTTTAATAACGTAAACAGAACTTTCGTACACCAGAACAAGTAACTGAACCACCACCTTTTCTTGCAATTTCAGCATAAGAGAGGCCATTTTCTCTCAATATGACAATTCAGCTTCTTTTTGTAGATGTCCAATCAGTTCTTCTTGTTGGTGTTGTTTGTTTAAAATTAGTTTAATTAAAAAAAGGACTTAAAATGTTCAAAAACAGCAATACTCTATTTAATTGTTCTAGTATGCATCATTCTGCAAAATATTTACACAACAATAACTCTTTTACCATCCAAATAACCTAAATTATAGTTACAGACATTTGATGAGTCCTCAGAACAGTGTTTGTGATTGGCTATTACGCTTTTATTACAAAACACGTCATTATTCAAAACGATTTGTGTTTGTTTGTTCTACTAAAATGTGCATAATTTTTTTGTAATACAGATATTGTAATACTGTTTTTTTTATTACATTTTACATTGAATTACCTTCAATTTGATACCTAAACATTTGTATTTAAGTGAAAATTAATATATTCTACAAGCACGCAAAGTTGAAAAACATGAAACTTTAAAAAAATGCCCACACTTTTGGCCACCACTATATATATATATAAATAGTAACCAGTTCATGGTTTGGATGAATTCCTTGTTCACACAATTTTGAATGCGCTCAGATGAAAAGAATTAATTTGAATTTCCCTAGCTACTTCAAAACTTCAATAATATATTAATGTACACATATTTGATTCAAAATAGCAGATTCAAAATAGCAGATTCAAAATAGCAGATTCAAAATATGTGAACCTATCAATTCAAATTATTAGGTTCACATGTTTTGAAAATGGTCAGATTAGAAGTATGAAGAAACTTATAGAGGAATTTAATGTATATTTATTTTGAACATGTTCATTTGGCAAAGATTACATCTTAAAACTGTCGCACCACATAGGTCTGCGTATGCCATGCACACTATAACAGATTATTTAACGGCAGACAAATTTCTAAGCTTATATAATTTGAATATGTTCAGATGAACTGAATAAACGTGAACTTCTATCACAATTTTCAATACTTTATACTATATTAATGTGTGCATGTTTGCTTGAAGACAACAAATCGAATGGCAGACAAATTGTCGGATTCATATATCTTGAATGTGGTCAGATAATGACTATTACACCCAAATTTACCTAACTACTCCAGCAGCACATAAATATTCATTTGTTTAAAGGTACTTAAACTGCCAAACTTGCAATTTTTGAAGGTGTTCAAATGAAAATCTTGAACGTATTCAGGTGACCACCATGTATGTATGTATTTTCAAATTAAACTTGACGTTATAAGTGAAATATTCACCCATTGGAATGGCTGAGAAATTAGGGTGAGAGATTCAAATATCGCCCTCGTCATCTGACCACAATTCAAAATCATTCCCTTCTAATTTTAAATAAGTTAAGCAATAATGACTTTCCAACGGAGCAGCAAGAGAGTTATTTTGGAACGAACTCTCAAAATGACGGAACTTCGAATTTTAGAGGGAATTTTGAGCCCTCGTCAGGCAATGAGAACGATGCTTGAGCTGCCCTTTTCTTCCAATTCCACACGACACTAATGAGAAGAGATTCGGCACACTAAACTACAATTAACGCGAATCAAGTCCATAGCTGAGACTTAGGTTACCACAACTGTGTCTTTACAAATGGAAATCGGACATAACTAAACAAAGCCTAAACAACTTATCCTCATTCATAACGATGAGAACTTAAATAAAGGTGTAAACATGAGAATTTACTGTGTTATTTAAAGGCTAAAGGATGTGACATTTAAAGGCTAATTTTAATTCTCTTTAAGGATATTCTAAATAATTTTGAAGATATTTAAAAACAATTAGAGATAATATTCTAAAAGTGCTTAGAGCTTACAAAAAGCTTAATGGAGTTTCGCCATGTAATAAACTTTTAAAGCGGGAAAGCGGATGATTGCGTTGTTAATCTTCTGTCGAGAAGCGGGGAATACAGAAATTCCAGACAATATTTACTACCTGTTTATAGAAGGATTATGTACTTTACTATTTAAGAAAAATTTGTACGCTTCTAGTATAAATTCAAGAAAGTTCAAGATGGAATCAATTTAAACACACATGTCATGCGACAGTTGATCTGAGATAATTAAACTTTGGAATACTTTAAACATCTTTAAGAAGAGCGAAAAGGCTTGTAGTCATAGTGGTTGTTAGGTGAAATGCGATGTATCATGTAACGATGATTCCATTAATGTCTATTGAGAAAAAGTTTTTTTTTTTTTTTTGTTCTATTACGAGAGAACTTAGTGATAAGATAATGATGAATCAACAGTCCTGATAGTATCATTTTGCTAATTTTTTATTGCTAATCATATCGGCTTTCTCCTACATTTTTCCTTGCAAGTGGTTATCAGATCTTAGGGTGACAATTTTTGGAGACGGAAAAGACAATTATGAAGTTTCTGAGGGTATTAAAAATTATTTAATAGCAATAAATATATTCTTATAAATAAAAAATAAAGTATTCTATCACAGTAATTAGTTTAATTTGCTAAAACGAGAAAAATTAGTAAAAAAAATGTATTGCTTATATACATCGCATCTTTACTTTTGTACGAATTCAAAATGTCTAAATTTTTAAAGCCAAATATATTGTAACCTGAAACTGCGTTAATCAAATTTCGAATCGTAATTCTCCGCTAAATCAAGATTCAGCACTGTGGTTATAATAAAGAGCGAGACACTTATAATAACTACATAGAATTATTCCTATCTTGCTTTGGCATTCTACGTAAGCTGAATGATAGTCGTCAGTCTTCGTTACAAAATGGAGAGGGAAGGGAGGATAAAGCTTAGACTTAATGACCATCACCGGCAAGAGTACAATCTTTCCCATTGAAGATATGTATTTCATGGAATGGAAGCAACTCGGAAGTTTAAATAATTCTAATTGGTCTCTGTTAAATGTAGTTCAACAACGACATACTGAGTTATATGTAGCATTCAAGAGATGTACGGTGTACATAAGAAACGCATCTAAGAATAATTTTTATGATTATCGATTGCAAGCTAAGAAGCTACTAGAAACAGCAATGTAATTTCCTGTATATATTAAATTTTATCCCAATCAATTTTAATAGTGGGGAAGTTGAGATTTTGTTATTGAAAACATTTTGCTAAAAATAGTTACTAGACCCACATATAACCTACAAATTTATGTGTTTCGATGCTCATTTCATATTCGAAGGTTTATAATATGAAAATCTGTATACATCCAGGATAAACAGATACATGTTATGCTTGCTTCCCTGATAATCACCGGATTTGTGTTTTCCTATTGCCTCAGCATTACGTTTCCTGCTGTAAAGAACAAAAGAAAAGGAACTCTATTTAAGTTTTATTGGCACACAGTGTCTCGTTTAATACTTCAGCATCAAACAAAGAGTGCCAAATAATAAAATAAAAATAAAAATAAAGTCACGATTAATGACTAAAGGCTTTGTCGAATCCCCTCTTGCTTACAGAGACAGTTAAGACCCCCACACTTGCTCTCTTCATTATTTGCCGTAAAACTCTTCCCTCCGCCTCCGTTCCTCAACTAATCCATTCCCAATCAAAGCTTAAACATCAACACACAAGTCTCGGGCGAGACCAACCAAGTGCACACTAACCAGCAGCAGCGCAGCGAGCACACAAGGACAAACAACACGAGGGTATATAAAAAAAGCAAAAATGGGGAGGACTTAAACCGCCGGAACATCCTTGTTTAATTGGGTTTCAGCTTCCACGTCTTTCCTTAGGGATTCCTACACTCCAGCGACAATTTTTGCGCGAGTGTAGGTCCCAGCGTCCGCGGGGACGTCTTCTTGCAGGAGACGAACCTGATTAAATTCTTCAACGGACCCGGAGAAGGGATTTATAAGACTTGACAGATTTGGTGGGGGCATGGTTGGGGAAAAGCAGCGAGCTGGAGCAATGGGGGGTCCTTTGGGGAAGGTTCCTGCTTGCGAGTTAATCTACTTACAGGCGCGCTCCCTCTCTTGGGATTTTGCTCTCTCTCTCTCTCTCTCCATCTCTCCCTGTTTCTCTCTGGAAAACTCCGAAAAATCCGGCTGTCTCCTTGACTGCCTTCTCCCTCCTTCGCCTTTGTGTCTATTGCGAATTTTATTTCTTTTCCCTTTTGTTTCCTCCGACCTTATATTTCCGTTTTTTCTCTCTCCCCTTCTCCTTCAGCATCTGTGGGGGTTAGAGTTCTTCGTATCATTCGATGACACGCTGGAGGAATGACCACTCTGGTTCTGGTAGATGATGAGATGGGGGAAACGGAGAAGTGGTCAGATGATGCCGGACTGGACTTGGGCCGGGAAATGTCATACTTTATTTCTGGATCAGAAAAATGTAGTTGAAGGATTGCATGGGAGTCAGAATATTTGATCTAAGATTTTAGTTGGAAATATTTGCCATGGAAATTATAGTTATATTTGCCTAATGAAAGTTCTCTTTAATAAGCACATAATTAGTAGCAGGTTTATGCGAATTTTGCATTTGTATGTGACAACGTTCGGGATGAACTTTTTGAAAAATGATCGAAAGTAGTTATATTTTTGAATATTTGCACAAAAAAGATTTAAAAAACATCTATGAAAGCAAAATATATCATTTGTGTCAAAAGTTTTTTTAAAAAAAATTGGGAAAAAGGGATATAAAGCAAAAATTTTCTAGTTTAGAATTTATTAAATGATTTTCTGAAAATTCTGCAGACAGTTTAAAAAATATACTATCGAGTTCGTGAACTAAAAAATAAGTTGCATTTCTATTCATTCTTTAACTGGTTCGACTGATAGATAACACGAAATTTTTAATTTTTTTTTCACATTGGGAAGTACTAAAACAACTATAAAATTTTTCTAAATGAATAGATTACATATTATCTAGTTCAGAAACTGAAGAACCTATTGTGAAATTATTATGCCAACTTTGTACAAAAATATGCATTAGATTTTAATTTATGACGTTTTTCGTCAGAAAATTCTATTACAGAGTAAAATTTGAGAAAATAGCATCTAAGGATGTAAAATAGCATTAAAACACATGTAAATGAAAATATAAACATCAATATAATTTCCCAAAAAATAGACTTAGATTCTAACAGTTTTATAAAGAAACCTGTTCACACATTAAGAATATTAAAATAAAAAAAATCAGAATTTAGCTAATAAGTGATTTTTTCCCCTTAGTCTCTTACATTTAAACTAATAATGTCAAAAATTCATCTCGTGTCTTATTTAATATTTCCAGGTATTGATAAAAATATAGGTCAAGTTAAAGAAGGGAGCAAAATTATTTTTAATTTCGTATTGATTATTCGATCGAAACAATAAGCTCGTTTGTAAAATATCAAGAAAGTTTAGTAAAACTAAAATGATGCAAAGTTTTAGTAAGCTTTCAAAAAAAGATATCAAATCACATTGCTTATCCTATCTTATATTATTTTGATTGAATGTCGAAGAAACTTTCTTAAGATTTATCTAGATTGGATGTCGAAGAATCTTTACAAAGTAAATTCCATCTTAATTTAGAATTGATAGCCTGTAGAGTTTTCTTTCCACAGTTATTCTGGTATCCGAGAGTTTTCACAGAATAATTAGATCTTGTGTAATTCTATTTCAGAATATTTCTGTGATCAGGCAGCAAAATGTTATAACTTGCTATTCCTAAAAGTGAGTTTTTTCGCATTTTGAAGTCTCATTTGTTATTGTTTAGAAAATGGTTAAATATTTTAAGTAACACTAGTAACGTGTTAATTCATGTCAAACAATAATTACCGATTTTTCATGCCATATTTAATCTTAAAATTGCTGTCACGTAAAACTGCAAAATAGTGACATAATATTTTGCTATCTGAGTACTGTTTTTAGATATGGCATATCTATGTATATATATGCTAATATCAACGTTTGAAATTTGGTATTCGATAGAATTTTTAGGTACTGTTAGGCAATGTATAAAATGATTGATATTTTATATATTTTCAAGGTATTCTGTGCAATGCTAAATAACAAATCAGCCAAATAGGAAATACACCGCCAATTTTAATATTTTACTTTTAGTTTAACTTATAACAAAGACGAATGTGTCTTTTTCATGTGTGTATACATAAAACGCATGGAAAGTATATATCATAAAAAAAAAGCATTTATATTTCATACCTTGTCTAAAAATGCCTAAACATTCTGTAGAATGTAGAAATCTCATCATTATTAGCAAATATACAATATATTACTGATCCGGAGCAACTGGACTGAGGCAAAGAAAATTGTAATGTGATGAGTGATTGATTGAACTAAAACGAAGATACCAAATGCGAAATTATAACAAAGAACTAGGCCTGAATTAGATTTAATCATTTTTTAAAATGAATTTAACTTCCTAGAACTATTTCAAAATAACAAAGATAATAATAATCCCAGGACTTAGAATAATTCCTTAAATTCCTAGATATAGAATTCATGATTATGGATTCCAAATTTAAACTAAATTAGAATATGATAATTATAAGAGTGGGTAGTTTGCTAGTAATTGACTCAATAGTATGTGCGTTAATGTTGAAGGTTTTGGAATGAGAAAGAAAGAGGTAGATTTTGAGTTTGAATTTACTAGAAATAAGAATTTATTTCACCTCATTTTCTGTTCTATACTGTCTAATTAAGTGAGACTTTCTATTCTGAAAATATGCTAGGATAACTTTAAGAGTGGGTAATTTGCTAGTAATTGATTCAATGGCACATGTGTTAATGGTGGAGGTGTTAGAATGAGAGAGAAAGAGGCCGATTTTGAGTTTGAATTGCCTTGAAATAAGAATTTATATCACCCCTTTCCTGTATTATTGTCTATTGTGTACTGTCTAATTAAACAAGATTTCTTATTCCGAAAATAGATTGTAATTTTGATTCAAATAAATTTTTGCCGGATGTGTGAGATGTTTATGGATTACTAATTATTTTTCTATCGAATTATAACATTTTTAAAACATTAAATTCTAGATTATAAGCTTAAAGTTACGGTAATTTTATGCAATCACCACACTCGGCAACCACAGTTAAGGGATTCATTAGTTCTAAATTACCTATGTTCTAGTTAGAGAACACAGGCAACTTGGAACATCTTTTGATGTTATTTCAATCCATATAAAAGAGCAAAGGAATTGCAAGATTCTTAAGCTAGAGCTATTTTGATTTTATAAAGCAATTGTTATTTTGAATTAATTTTAGATTTGCAATGTATATAAAAAAAATTCTATCATTCGATGCACTTATCTGACATGTCGTCATATACAAAGTAGTTAACAATGAATCAGAATGTTCATATAGTTGCCTTCCAACACTAACAGCTGAAAGAGAACTGAAACATTTGGTAAACCTAGATTGGCAAGACATTCTTCGAAAGAACAGAGATTTTATTGGCACTGCAAAGCAAAATTCTTGACTAAGCATTTAAAACGGGGGGAAACATCGATATTTCGTATCTCATCGTGACTGCGCCACTGCGAACGCCACTCAGTGAAAGTCCTCACCTTCACCTTCCCTCTAACCAATTTTTCGACTTGCACCCAATATTTCCGATTGATTCCGAAGATTAATCCTTTTATTCAACTTGAGGCACAGAATTTCGTTAAACAGTGATTGGCATCATTTTTCGGGAATTTCCTATCCGCCCCTTGAGGGGGGACCCACTCTAAAGCTCCTCCTTTCCGAATAAGGGTCTCCCCAGTATAACGAATCGCGTGCATCTGGCAAACGGTCCCTCAAGCCCTCGGGCTTTCCATCCTCCCTTAAATCCCAACCAACCCTCAATAAAGGGTAGTGTGCTGCACTCCAGTGGGAAAAGAGGGGTGGAGGTGGGTGTGGAATAGCATTGTTGGATGCCTCTCTATCCTTTTCCTTTAAAAGGGAGAATGGGGAGAAATGGCGTAAGGATGCGGTTACAGTGAGCTCCGCTTCTCGTGTTTTGTCACTTTTAAGTTCTTTATCGATTATGATTGCATCCGAGTTAGCAACTTTCTCGGTTCTCTCTAGCGGTGATGGAGAGTTTGAGTTTGTTGGATTCAGCTGTGGATTTTTGGCTCTGGTCATTTGGAATTATCATTTTGGATCATTTGGAATTTGATGAATCTATAACTCCTCAAAATAAATAAATAAAAATATGAAAAATAAAATATTAGCAATAATGTAGAAAACTATGTAATGTTCTTTTAGGTAAAAAGAGCATGAAAGTTTGGGGATGTCAAAGCTTGGTGCAGAGGTTCTTGGTGGTCTGGTGGTAAAATCTTGGTTTCGTATTTCCATAGGATTCTAAATTCGAAACCCAGTTTTAACAGAATTCTTTCGTGTGTTTAGGCAAGGAGGAATTGAATTTGAAGTCAACGGTCGAACTTTCTCTAGGGTAATAGAAGATCGAAGGGGAGGTGCTGGCTGAAGAAATGTCTTGGGCATCTCATCACTGTTCATAATATTCCTTTATTTAACGAAAAGGGGGACTTTAAAACTACTAAAACTCGTGTTTTGCAATTTTTAACTCTCTCTCACCACGCACAATTTCTTCTGTATAAATTTTTTTGAGTTGTTCTTAATTTATATATCCGTTGTAATAGCTTCCCCCATTAGACAGTTTGTAATAATTCGATTTCTTCATAGTCTGAGGAATGTGACTTCAGTGCTTAATTGATTAAGATTATAACAAAGTTGCCAATGTTCATTCGCATAATCTAATAACGTGTAAACATTCTAGAATTATGGAAAGAGTTCCAGGAATGCTAAAACATGTTTTTTCAATAAAGCGCATTACAACAAACATCAAATGCAACAAATTAAGAATACTACATTTTAATGCATTCAAAATATATTCAATTATTATATAAAATGCTTTTAAATGCATTGGGAGTATCTACTGGAATCTTTAGTTTTCCCTACTCTATAAAACTGATTTGTGTTTGATAGAAATATTAATGATTAAATATTTAAATTGGAAATATTATTGGTTAAATATTTCGAAAATCAGTTGTTTCCAATCTTCTTTGTTTGAGATCAAGAGGATATCTATCTCAGAAAGTATTTGCAGGTATTCTATGTGCAATCCAAGAAAGAAAACTATTTCCGTATAGTCTTCCATATGTACCTATCCGAAAGCTAATTCATCCATTTCTCCGAAGTTGTAATAACACTCTCAGAGATTCTTTTCTTAAAGGAATTCTAAGCCATTTATATTTCATTGAGGAATGAGGGATATTGCATACTTATAGCATCGTAGCAACATTTGAGCAGCTTGTCTTGCAGATTTATAAGTATTACATATTAACTGGACATAATTTAGGAATCCAAATCCATTTGTATTTTATAGTCTTTGGAATTGGTTTACGAAATGATTAAATATTGCAAATAGTTGGACATAATTAAGAAATTGGAAATCAACTACTATGTCTAGATTTTGGTGGTAATATACAAAGTATCCAAAGCAATTTAAACGCAATCCTTGAAAAGAAATCTTCTAGATCTTTCAGTAATTTCGATATGCATCTATCATGCAATTTCGTCTAAGAATATCTGCAATTCCTATCCACCAAGAGAATTTGACATCATTAATATTTTATTAGGGAATTCTATTCGGTAAATATTGTAATAATAACAAAAATGGCGTCCTTTTACTTTTTTGTATAAAATGGAAAAGTATCATTAAAGTATTCGATCAACAGGTTTTGATTATTTTCAAATCAAAAGTTTTTGATCCTTTTGAATCTGAAAGAAATTATTTTTAGAATTAAGTCTGTCTAATTAACTATTCTTTAATCAAATTAATCAGAAAGAGAACGGACTGGATGAATGAAATCTATGTGGTCTTAACACAAAATTAATTTTTAAATTAAGCTTGTTTATTTGACTATCCTTGAATAAAATTAATTAGAAATAGAACGAACTTGATGAATAAATCTGATATATGATCTTGACGCAAAATTATTTTTAAAATTAAGCTTGTTTATATGACAATCCTTGAATAAAATTAATCTGATAGAGAACTAACTAGATGAATGAAACATGATATGTGGTCTTAACACAAAACTATTTTTAGAATTACGTCTGTTTATCTAACTATCCTTGAATAAAATTAATCTGATATGTGGCCTTACTACAATATTTGCATATTTACACCAGGACGTGCCCCATCAAACGGAAATGTGTCTGCCTTTTTCACCCGTGAGCATGGGATACGGTAATTAAAAAACTCAAGTACCTTGATGAATGAAATTTTGATATCCTATTACCAGAATTGCAAATATGTATCAAATTTTGGATAGAATTAATCAAATAGTTTACTACATGTTTCATATTTATGTAAATGTAATAAAAAAGCTGCAAACTATGCAAATGAGATTTGGTATTTGGTATGAAGTCCCAAACTGTAGATTTGTATGAAAATTTGAATTCAAGAAATGAAGAAAAGATCCTTATTGAATTCTTTATTATTTTTTTTTATATACAACAAAACTAAGCACAAAACTGGCATTATTGGTTGGTCATACCAGAAAAATGGAAAGGAGTAAATTCTCACTGATTTTTACTTCCCCTTAAGATAAGTATACAAAGTAATCGTCCAAAAAAAAATTGAATTTGAGATTTAGACAAATTTGCACGTTTCAAATCTCCATGAGTTCGAAAAATACATTTCTAGAATTATGTCTGTCTGTGAATAAAATAACTCAAAAACGCTTTGTGATAGATGTATGGAATTAGTACATGTCTTTTACAGCACACTCTGTCCCATTTTGAATGAAATTCACTCAGGAAGTCGATCTTGCTATCCAAAGATAAGTTAACACAATAACTGTAAACTGAAATGAGTTAAATAGATAAAATTTAATACACAGATTAAAATTTAAAGCGTAGATATGTGTCAAATTTGAAACTAAATCCGTTAATGGGCTTAAGTCAATCGATCTATACTTCACAAGCAATAACTCAAAAAACCCAAAGAACTTATCATATGAAGTTTGGTATATAATTTTTTGCAAACACTTGTATATCTGTGCCAAATTTTCATAAGCAGTAACTCAAAAAACCAATGAATTCAGCATACAAAGTTTGTTGTGGGATTTTATGCAAATACTTGTATATCTGTATCAAATTTTGTTTTCAATCGGTCAGGAAAAGGTGTCCAAAATATACATTTGGTTTTCTGGACTTCTATATTAACCGTTTCCCAGAGATTAATCGCCAAAGATCGCACATTATCCTCTTTGATAACTATTGTTCTTCGTCAATGGCATACGGTTAATGATATATATATACATTCATTTGAGAATATACGAGAATGTTTCGAGGAGAAGATTCTCGATGATTTAAAGCATACAATTTTGCTGAATTAAAGATTATTGAAATTAATTGTAAGCAGTTATACAATCGGAAATTAACTGCACCTCTACGGAATTTGGATTCACTGCTGCTATCTGTTTTGAGATTCCATAGCTTGTGGTGAAAATTTGAACTAATTGTCAGCCGTTGAGCAATCTTTAGTTTTGAAAAAATGCAGCATTAGAATTTTTTTCTACAATGTTTTGTAACATTTTAAAAACATTGGGTTTCCTCCTACAAAGCTGTGTTTCATTTCAGTTTTTATTATAGTTGGATAAACGTTCCTTTTAAAACAAAAATTCTTGTAAAGAAACTAAAAACTACTTCATTTTTAATTCACTTAGGAATCCTTTTTTCTTTCGATTATTTGTGGTGATACTTATTTTTCTCTTCCTTTATTACAATAAAGCTAAAAATCGTATAAAAAATGAAGAAACACAGCAGATAAATAAATTTTGTTATCATAATGAGAAAATAATATGAAAGAGAAGTAAAAATAATTATAATTAGTCGCCCTTAGCTACCAGCTGTTTCACTGGTGATATTACTATTGATTAATTTCAATTACATCTTTTATATTTAATTTGATGTTCACGATTCCCCCAACAAAGTATTTAACCATCAAATTGGGATGGATATTATCTTGTAGGGTTATTTTAAAGCCTTACACCTGCTCTGTGTATCATACATATGAACCTTCTTAATGGAATTGAGTCTCATCATATTATAGTGCCATGAAAAACTTAAGTTTCTAGGTAATTTAAGTAATCTATATTAATCTGTACATTTACGTTTGCGGTGATGTAATTTCACTTTTTGAACCCTTATGTAAACAGTTACGATCATTAGCTGAATCTATTTCCTCAGTTTTCAAAAGTGGAAGAAAATCACGCGATTAAATTTAATGAATGAAAGGAATTTGAACAAAGAAATAATTTTGAAAAGTGAAAATTATTTGAATTTTACTTTTCAATGAAAATGCTTTTGCATTATTTACATATAATAAAATTAATCAGCAAAAATATTAAACATTATTTTAAAAAAATTGCCCTCCAAAATACAGGAGATATTTGGTATAGCTAAATTGGTATAGTTAAAAAGAAAAACAAATTAAAATGACTTGAAAATTAGTTTGGTGCAAAAATGTTTCTTAATTATTGTTGGAAACTGATAAAAGTTCGTTTAATATTTAATAAATTAAAATTTAAACAAAATCTTTTGGAGGTGCAAATAGCCAATCTTCAAAATATATCTGTGCCAAATTTAATAATTTTTGGTTAAACGGTCTATCTGTGGCTTTGGCACATATTTTCCTTTCTTACTAGTAAAAAATAGCTATAAAATATATATTATGCGTTGAAATATAATAAAAGAGTAAAACTCTGAACCGAGTGATTAAAGGATTAACATGTTAGTTCCACTTAGCAAATGGTAATGATTGCATAGCGTCTATATCAAATTCATGGCAGAAGTTAAGATTTTCGAGGTAAAATTTCGATCTAAAGGCAATCAAGCTATTCTATCTGAATTTACTAAAATATTAAAAATATTTTTCAGAAGACGAATTATTGTATTTTCTGACCTGTTTTCATACGGTTTCCTAAGTAATATAGTCAAAAATCGACACTAGTGAGAATTATAACTCCGCCCCCCTTTTTCTTGTTCTATAACTGTGAACAAATGTCTACCTTTAAAACATGAATCCGATCTTTCTAAAAAAAGTGGATACCCTTCCTATAAGGAATCTAACAAAAAATCACTACTTTCACCTCATACTGAACTGCAATTTTCGATTCACATGCATAAATTTCATCTATTTATTAGTTTTTTTTTCAGTTTTTCAGTTATTACGCAAGTTATGTAATATTATTTCGCGTAATTTGATTTTATGAGTTATGTCACCTCTGTTAATTCTAATTGAGAATCACTTTTCTTATTTTTTCATGTTAGCTTCGGTTCAATAATATGTAATATGAGCATAACCTTTAAAAGTGCGTTTCAATTTAAACACGATTAATTAATAACGTGGGTGACATAGTAGTTCCATCCAAAATTATTTTGACTCACTTTTTTCATTTAACAATTTTCTGTTTATAAATTTGATATTTGTATAAAAATGTATTTTTGCAACAAAATTGTTTTCCCTTTCTTTCTTGATGTAGTAAAATTATAAATGTTGTACAATTTGTACATATTTTATACAAAATTCACAATGATAATGATATAATATTTTGATAATGATATAATATTTTTAATTTTACAGATATTTATTATAGGTTAATCGATTAATTTGAAATTAAATTTTAGAAGGCAAGGATTATCTTTTAGCGAATTTTTTTTAAAAAAATCGATTTTAAGACATTATAGTATTTTAATAATTCATTATTTAGTAATATTAAGGACTTAAAAATAGAAAGAAAAATTAAAATATTTTAAAAACCATTTTATTGATGTTCAAATAAGTAAAAAATAATTTAAATCAAAATTATGAATATTAAAACAAACTAAGTGATATGAGTTTCTCTGAAAATACTATCATAAAGAAAGTAAACCATGATCAATATTTATTCCAATGTACTTAACAGATGTCTGAGTCTCAGATTCTTAATATTTTAATCTCACCTTCATATTTTTAATTTTGAAAAATCTGTGTATGCTCTACTTTTAGAACATTAATAAAACCAATTTTTGATTTAAAAATTTAAATTATTTTATTTATTTTTATCTCTTTATTCCGAAGTAACATCATTGCTTATGTATGGTTTTATAATTGTATCTTGGTCTCTCTATTATAAATAAAAAAATATTTTCTATTTTTAGAATATAAAATTTATGTACATATTTTTAGTCATGTATAAAATTATCTATTAATATATTTTTTTATTATTTTATTTTGGTTTCCATATTTTAGACAAAGCAAAATGTTTGCTGTTTTTAGTACATAATTTATTATTATTATTATAATCATTTTTTTTACCTAGTTCTTAAAGTTTGATTGTTTTTTGACGTATGAACGTATGCTTAAACCTGTTTATATAAGAATATTTTTGATACTGACTGTGCCGTTAGAAAATCTCAATCCACAACACTGCATTGCAAGTCAAATAATGTTTTTTTTCCCCTTTATGAAAAAACAGTTATATTGTTTAAAAGAAAGGAGAGGAAAAAATTGTATTTCAATCTTTTGCTCCGACTCACACCATTTTGCTCTTAGAGAATGGCAATGTAATCTATCCATCGTCTAAATTCTACCTTCTCACGAATGTATGTATGTATATATGCAAGGACTGCGCTCTTCACTGTGCAACGCAGAGGGGGGGGATGAGATGCAGAGAACAGTGCGCCGCCCCATCTTAGATTCTGCTGTAATATATGGAGTTACCAACAAAACGCTATCGTTCTAAATGCTTCTCAATTGTTGTGATGACTCCCCTTTAATACAGAGAAACAGCGCGCATACATACACATACATGCATACATTGCGGGATTGTAGCACGTACTTTAAATCTGCTTTAAACAGACAAGAGATCTTGTTTTAGATATACCATTCGCTACTTGATCAAACATACAAATTGTTTCTTTTTGCTTATAAGAAAAGAACAAAGGAAGGTATAGAGTATGTATGACCTACATAGTTGATTTGAAACCCAAATAAATCGAAAAGCATGTAAATTGAACTTCTGGGTTTAGGAAGGGACTTTTTTTTCCTTCCTTTTTTTTCTATTCTCCCTCTGTTTATTATTTTGTGCTTAGGATAACTTATTTTAAGTAGGATATCTCGTTTCTTTTACCGTAGATTTTGTTTGCAAAAATGTAAGTAAAAGAGGTTTAAATTGATACTCCTATCTTTAAGATGCTTTCGATGCTTTAAGTTTTAGTTTGATTGGGAGGTTTCGTGGATTAAGATGGCTGTATTGTCTTCTAGGATAGGGAATAATAATAAATTCTTTACAGACAAACGCCCGTTTAGAACTTAAATTGGATATCGGGAATGTTTTTTTTTTTAACTCTTTGCTTAGTAATAAGATTTCACATGAAACATGTTAGACTCCTCTACATAAAATAGCTGTATTATGTTGTTCATTGTGAAACAATAACTAATACTATTTTTAAAATTTTGTATTAAATAGATTTAAAGCAGGAATTATCAATTATATATAGAATATTATCCTGATATTGAATATTATAAGTCATCTTGGCCGTATGCTAGAAATGGTTGAAAGCCTGAGGACAAATATCATGCAATTTAACAATAGTACAAAATAATTCGACATTCAATTTCTTGACTGAATAAACAACTAGATTTGATTCCGATTGTTAAATACTCATTTTTTCGATCTGATATGAGATATAATTTAAAAATCTATAAAATCATTAGGGTGGCCTATGGCAATACCTTAGATGTACAAATATAAAGTTGAAGATAAATTGAACTATATTTAGTTCCTTTTTTATAGTCGAAATATTTATGTTTCTCTGTAATAAAAATTTGACGAGGAATTGAATTGAAAATTTGACGAGGAATGAAATATAATTATCTAACAAAGATAAAGAGTAAAGTAAAGATTAGGCTAGGAATATCTATTCAGTTTTATCATTCTAAATTAAATTGAGTTTTATGTTATTTTCTTTCAAGAATAATAAATAAAAACAGGGTAAAAACAGGGTATGTAATTCTCAAATTAATTAAAGAGAGATTTCTCTAGTATGCAGGAATGCAGCAGTAGTTCTTTAATCTAGAAACATGAAATATTTAGGAAAAGTGCATTCTAATTTTTAATAAAACAGAATTTTTACAATCATGAGTTAGGTTTATAGGTGTTAAATGAATAAAAATTTACTTCTATTTAGATATCTATGCAATTTTCCTAAAAATGTATTTTTGAATGCGCTTTTTTTTTTTTTTTTTTTTCTGAAAGACGATTATCGTTTATTCGAATAGCTGATTTTTAATAACCAAAAAAAAAAAGTAATAAGTAATTGCTGGATGGGATATGGTGGGATGAGCATTAAAGAAAATTGCTTAAAAAATAAACCGAAAATGAATAATCTATACTTATAATAAAGCTCAATGTGTGTGTGTGTGTGTGTGTGTGTTGGCACACTACAGGCCAGACCATTCAACCTACAGCTTCCAAATTTGGCACGCGTATACCTTGGAGGCCGGGAATGTGCACCTGGGTGTTATTTTTTCGAATTTTTAATTAGAATTTTATTTATTTAAAAATTTAGCGAAATTTTGGCGCGTTTCTGCTATAACTTCCGAACATATTACCGCATAAAAAAGATATTTACATAAAGTTAAAGATCAAAAATTTATCTTTTAAATGATACCAATGTTTTAACCTTAAAATTAAATTTCTATTTTTAATGAATTTTTAAATAAATATTTTAACTAAATTTTTCAACAATTTTTTTCGTACAAAATAAAAATAAAATTTAAGCTGCACGGGCACGTTTCACATTCATGGGAAATAATTAGCTTTTTCCAAAGTGTTGCCATCACATTGATTAAAGCTCCAACTAAAAATAAATTAAATCTTTTTGGAAATGAAATCTGCAAAAATATAATTTTCGGCACGTGTCTGTAGGAAATGGAACAAATCTGAAATATTTTTTTTAAAAAAAATAAATTCAAGAAAAATTATTTTATGATCTTTTACACTCTCTATATTATTAATCCAATAAATCAGTTTTATTTTAAGGCAAGTTTTGTTTAATATGAACAGGATATCCATTCAAATCAGGGCAACACAGCTAATTTGTAAACCTTTAGTAAGACACAGATCTGCTAAAATGGTCTAAATGGAAAATGATTATATTTTATGTAACTTGATTCAATAAATGCTCTAATAAATAACGAATTTTTGATTTTACATAAAGCTTCTGCTGTGGAAATCACGAATAACAAAATGTTCTTGAAACACTAATATTTTAAATAAAAAGAGTTAATTTCCAATCAACTAAATCAATCACTTAAAACTGACTGATTTATGAAAATTTGAATATCACTATTCAATAAAAAAAGTATAATTTTAGATTTTCCATCGATCGTTTCAAAGAAAATACGCCAATCAGCGCTCAGGTTTCTCAAGATTAATTGGCCTAAGATTATGAAAATGTTGAGTTTTTCTAAATTTTTAACATTCAAAACTTCATAAATAAGTCTTAGTTGATCGTGGAAAATAGAAACATTCATTCATTTATTTAAAATTTGGTGTGTCCAGAATATTTCTCAGAATATGATACATTATTGCATTAAATTTAGAATTCATAAATTTTGAAATATATTTATAGGCCGGAACAAAATATTATTATTGATTTCATTTCAATCCTTTTGAAAGCAAAACTAAAAACTGAATTTTATGCTGAATCTGAGAAATTTTTGTTGAATTATTCGTTGAGATATTACATAAATTATGAAAAATATTTTGTAGTTCACATAAGACTTAAATACCGAGCGATTCTGTTTGCAATACTCATATTCAATAATAATAATAATTAATAAATAACAATAAAGATTATAAATAAAATAAAACGTTTGGTTTTATTAAAAAATACATTTATATTAACTGCAATTTCATCATTCTTACTTTTGATTAAAGTTGAAGTTTTTCCGGATATGACAACAAATTAGAAAAATATATATAGTAAATTGAACGAAACGATCTAAACAACAGTATAAGTTTGGTATGATTATCAAAATTGGAAGATTAAAAATGTTTTGTTTGAGAATCTATTAAGAGATCAGTTACTTAAAATATTTAATTGAAAATTGTAGCGAGCGGTAATACTGGCGAACCGGCTGGTCGTCAAAGGCGGCTAGTTTAGAATATAAAGGGGAAAAAATGAGTAGAGATCAGCGCAGATTGGAAAAGTGCCAATTTTTGACTTTCCCTATGACTAAGGGTGAGCTGTTGATTCTTCAAGTCAGATTCCGTTCTGTTTTTACACTACTTAACTATATATTCTTGAACACAAGTTTAAGTTTCCCTTAACTAAGATTCATTGATCGACGATAAATTTTTAAAATCAGCTTTACAGTTATAATAAGTGATTAATTCTTTTTTTTTTTTTACCTTCATATGATCATTGAAATATCAGTAAGGGAAAAGTCAGTAAAGTGCTCAAAGAAAGAAAATAAAAGATATTTTATACAATAAATATGCTATTACGGTGTTCAGATTTACAAATATTTTGGTGTATAGACACTACAAATTATTAATAAGTATGTTGTGCAGAAAATATTTTGTCTGCTAAAATAACCGAAAACTATTGCTTTAAGTAAATACAGATATATTCCTATAGTTAATTCCTATACAGAAAATGATCGTATTGTTTTAATATTATTCCTATAGTTATAAACGGAAAGCAAAAATACTTAACTTTTTTTTTCTAGTATAATATGAGAATATGAGATGGATTTGTTTCTTACATATTTTCAGGATAATTTGATAACGCTTGTGGAGTGAAATTCTTGGAAATTACTTTATTCAACTTATTTTTCTGAACACTTTTTAACATGTGGATAAAATAATCTCTATAAAAGACTTATATTATATATATATATATATATATATATATATATATATATATATATATATATATATATACACACAAAACTTGTAGTTATGTTTATTCCTACAGTAAAAAAGTCTTATGTACTCTTAACGTAAAGTTCAAACAATCACAAAATGAAAGAATATGAGGGCCTTGTGTGCCTTTAATTTGCATTATAAATAAAACAATATAATGCTGATGTGGTAAGGAAGTTCGAAGAATAGATAAGATATCATCTGCGTCATCTTATTAGGGTTTTAAATTATGTGACCTACCTCAAAATAGCCATCATGTAGCTTCTAAATGTAATGCTAATAAAACAAAGGAATCAAGACGCATACCCACGTAAAAATATAAAGTTTTTTGAGAGGTAAACGTTAAACTCATTTTACAATATTTAATATTGAATATCAAGATTTGTTACTAATCCCATAAGAATGTACTATTTTCATCATATATAATCACACATATATACGGAGAAAAAAAAAGCATTAATCAGCAGATTAGAAAATCTGTAATAAATCACAAACCAATTCAATCGCATAATTCTTTTTCTACAATTCTGGAAAACCTGTAAAAAATAATTCCTATAAACACAAATTTAAATACGATTATTTAATGGAGAATTAGAATCAGAGAATTTGTTCTGTCAATTAAAAGCTTTTTTCGGAGGGAAGTTTCAAGCTTATTTTACAATATTTATTATTGAATATCAATGCATGGAAATAATCATACAAAAATGTAATATTTCCGTCATATCTAATCATACGCATACGAAAAAAACAACATTAATCAGCAGATTAAAGAATCTTTAGCCTGTAATAAATCACAAATCTATTCAATCGCATAAATCTTTTGTTACAAATTTGGAAAAATTGTGAAAAATTAATTCCTACAAATACAAATTTAAATATTTTCATTTAATAGGGAATCAAAACTGGAGAATTTGTTCCATCAATTTCATGTGATCAAATATTTATTTAATTTTCGGACAGTATTATTCTTGATTGATTTGAATGATATTGAATAAGAAATCTGACAGTGCTCTGCTAGTTATAAGACTTTTCCAAAACAGTAATTTTCATTTCTAAACTATTAAGAAGAATAAAAAATAAAAATTTTACCTTAAGCGTTTGTAAAATCATTAATTTTCAATAGTTGACATTGACTCATTATTAGGTGGAAAGAATAATTTATTATTTCTGTAGATAATGCATCATTAATCACGTTGCTGTTGGAAAAGAACAATTAGCGGGAGCTTAACCATCATTTCCGTTCCGCAATCGCATTTTCGGTGAATTTTTAACTGTGTTTTGGCAACATTTATCTCTGAGCTTAAAAATGGCGGAGCTACTTTTCATCTGAAGTATGGAATTTCTTCCTCTCTTATCAGAAGTAAACATCTTTCTGTGGGAGAAGAAAATGAAGAATCTCGGAATATTCATGAAGTAACATCATTTGCTTTAGCCCATGGCAATAGAAAGCAAGAAAAATTAGTTTTGGCTCATGTGGCGTTAAAGCAATATCACATGGTGGTTCCATTAACAAAATTGGCTTCAACCGGAATGGTTCTAATGATGTTAAACACGTCAGAACTTGTTAAGAGCCACAATATTCCATTATTTGCAATCAAAAAATCATTAACAGAACACACACACGGGACTTTTAAGATAAGGACCTAGGTCTGTAGTAGATTTCCCTTTTTACAACGGATTCATTCATGTTTTGGCAGGAAATTGCACACGCCGCTCATTGATAAAATAACTCCCGGTTTGACGAGAATTTTTGTAGGGGTTGGCTGATTTTCATTTGTATAAACAATGCAGCATTTAGGATTATTTTAAGAATTGGGTTGCTATTTCTCATTTTTCCATATGAGTTTGAAAAATGTTAAATGTTTCTAGAAATAAACGTTACAAAGTTTCTAGAAATTGTTGAGACGATTATAAGTACCACTATATTAAAACATACTAAAAGTATTTTACTCATATATTGTGTTGCCGTATTTTAAGTTAACACCTATACTCATCGTAATTAAATAAAAATTTAATATTATTTGAAAACGGTGGTGAAAAATATTTATTGCAGAACAGATTAAACTATTAAAAAGTTTTTTAATGTGGTTTTATCTGTAAATAGAACGCCTTTCTGTTACCACAATATAAATAATAAACTAACAAAGAATGTCAAAAAATTAAAAACGAAATTTAAAGCTTATTATCCAAAGGGGAAAATAAACGTAATAAGACAGACAATTTCAATATAATCGTTTGCAACTATTTGCACGTAGGAATTTTCTATAGATGCAACCTTCTACAACATTCTATATATATAGTCATTTATTTCAATAAAATCGTTTGCAATCATTCATTTTCAATAAAATCAGAATTCACTTTGAGTAAAATCATTCATAATTATATACGACATAATTTTCTATCGATGCTGTTTTCTATCATTTATTTTATAAGTACAATTTTCTTTCATATATATATGTGTGTGTGTGTGTGTATATCATCGCAATTTCCTGACTTCGGAATCAAATTAGATGTAATTCTCAAGAACATATTCTTCGAGCAATATATATATTAAAGAGTTAGACAAAAATAGAAGTGTTTGAGAATACAACTATACATTCAAAATAACAAAGAACACTGAAGAAGCAAACCCGAATCTCAACTTCTGGCCCGATTTTGCCACTTTAGTTTTATATGAAAGTTTATGACCTCCATGTATATCCACAATAGTCATTTGTTCTCCACCACCCTCCATTTTTGGAAACATTTGAAAAACACTAGTTCAATGACATTCTCCTTGAGAAAAATTCCACAGGCATCTTCCCTGAGCATATCCATTGTACTGATTACGAAAATTTTTATTTCTTAAGAAAGCTTTTGTCTCTCTTGATGTGTCATTTAAAAATCACCTATTCTCTGTAGTGCTATAGTTTCAAGAGATATGTTAAAGTAAAACTTTGTCAGAGCTCCAAGATTAAAATGAACCGAGTTCTCCTATTCATTCGTCATTTTGTAACATAGCAAATCAATTGGAATGCTCTATGTTAATGTTAGAATAGAATTTAAAATAAAAATTCCCTTAAAAAGAATTTAAAATTGTTCCTTTGTTATTAATAACAAAGTTACTTGACATAACTGTATTAATGCTATTAATATGATTGGCGAAGAACTGGCCGTTGAAGTCGACTATTTACGAAATCAAAGGAATGTAACAAAAATGAAATTGTTAGATGTGTTGTATGATGAATATGGCGAAACATGACTAATAGAGTCATTGCATTAAGAAAAAAAGAGTTAGAAAAACTGTTAGAAACGTTCCATTTAGAATTAGAAAGAATATGAAAAAACAATACTGTTGGGAACATTAACTTTAAAATAGAGAATGCGGAAATAAAAGTATTAAAAACATTATATTCAGAATAAAAAATACGATCAATCAAAACTATTAAGATAAATTACATTCAAAATAAAGTAATGTGATAAAGCATGATTTTTAGAGACATTACATATGATAAAATGATAAATGAATATGATAAAATGAGACAAAAATATTGCATAAAGAATAAAAATAACAATATAAGTAGAACTGTTAGAAAATAATAATACCAGAAAATTTAATTAAATCATATGATTTCATTTACATAAAATTTAATTAAAACATATGAGAGAGAGAGAGAGATATCAATTATACAAATGTGAAGTACTATGTAGCCCTTTTACTTTAAAAAATATCTTCAATGAGGAAATTTAAAAAATTAGTGCAAATAATACTTTGTGAAATAATACTTGTGACTACCTAAGTCTGTATATCTTATATCGCGTTCTAAACCTTAAAAAAGAATATTTTAACACAGCTTTAATGTTTACAGAATATTCAGAATGAATCAAAACATGCGAAATTTAAAACTTATAGCTACCATAAGCTTCAAAGAAAAAAAAATGCTTAAAAATCATAGAGGGAAAAAAAAAATATTCCATCAGCCATTTTAAACTTTTTACCAAGCGACGTCTGAAACTTAGTTAAAGCGCAAAGGAATATCTTAGATAAAATAGAATTTATTTGGTAGCTAAATAGAAGATATCAGACTAATGGAAAAAATGAAGTAAGCAGTGTATTCATTAATACTCAAAATGCATTTTGAAATATCTAATACATACCATGAAGAGAGATTTCAGTAGTATTGATTCTGTTGATTACTTCTGAATGCGTTTCGTTTTTTTTTTTTTGGAAAAAAAAAATTGTTATTAAAAATGAAATAAAACCTTCTTTCTTTAAATAGAATGCGAAGAATGCAAATCGGAATCTTGGAGAAAGCACAAACAGTTTTTAATACTTTTTTATTCTAATAAATCCGTCAGTTTTGTTATGAACCGAAGGGAAAAAAATCGTTTTCTTTTTTTCAAAAGAAAAAAAATGCATCTATGCAAAAAAAAAAGCTTTCAAAATAACGGAGTTTCTGAGTGAATTATCTTTTGCTGTTATTATCTTACAAATAAATTTAATATATTTAAATGTAAGTAATGTTTATAGCAATTCAATAATAATGAAATATTGTATATTATAGTATTATACTATGTCTGTATGAATTTTTAGAAGATAATATTTTGAAATATTAAATTTAGAAAAACAAATTTTTATATTTTATTTAATACTATTAAAAGTATGAATTTATAAGTCGTTTTCAAACCATTTGGTTAGACTGTGAAAAAGATTATCAGCTTCGGGACGAAGTATGATAAATTCGAAACACAACCACATCTATGATCTACCATGTATACGCAATTCGTGTATTTCAATCCATAGAGTTCAAATGTTTACCAATTAATGTTTTGTGTTAGAGTTCTTCAATCCGTTTAGTTCAAACGTTCACCAATTAATCTTTTATATTAGTGTATTACAATCCGGCGAATTCAAATGTTCACCAATTAATGCTTTATGTTAGTTTACTTCAATCCGTCGAGTTCGAATGCTCCCCAGTCATTATTTTATGTTAGTATATTTCAATTCTTCGAGTTCAAATGTTCGCCAATTAAAGTTTTATGAAAATTTGGAGAATCAGTTGTGATTCCATCATCTAACAGTTTTTTTTTTAATTTCTTGAGTCGATTTGGGTAAATTAGTTATATGTAATATGAAATCGAAATGACTATGTAATATGAAATCGTTATTTCAATTAATGACATTTCAATGAACTTAAAATGCTACTGTAGCCATAGCATTTTTTCTAAATGTTTGAATTGTACAAGATCTGTAAGGAAAAAACAATCCTTAAAAAACAAACCCTTAGCATACGGGTTTGTATAGAAGTTGTTTCAGTAATATATTTCATATTCATATAAGTTTTACAGATCCTATATCAGTACATACTTCATAAGCATAAATATTTAGGTGAGCATTAAAGCAATATAATATTTTTTTCCTGAACTTGAATTTCCCTTATTTCATTGGTTTTTTTCCCTAGCTTTCGTGAATTTCCTCTAACTGTGCGAGATTATATAGATTCTGCACCATTAAATAACTGGATATTACTTTTCTGTCGGAATTAAATTCTTTGCTGACTATTAATATAGAAATGAATTAGAAACCTCTATCCCTTTATATATTGCAAAACATTTATTGTTAATATCAGTATACAGTATATTGTTAATATCAGTTTCATATATCCAAAAATTGATCAAAGTAATTAAAATAACCTTAACTTGTAGGGATTAAATAAAGGGTGTCCCAAAATTAACGCAAGATTTGAATTTCCCCCATTCGTGCTGTGAAGTGTTGGCAACCCTAATAAAAACATTATACAGCTGATTGTTTAGGTTTAGTAAAAATGGAGCGTTACAAGATAGAACAACCTACTTTCATTGCTGAACAATATTTCAAAAATAATGAAAGTTTGGCGGCCGCAGTTCGAAAATTTGAGTATTGGCCTCTAGGTCGTGTGATTCAACATCACTGGATTTCTTTTTATGGGGTTATTTGAGGTCAAAGTCTATGCCAATAAGTCCACAAGCCCGCTTGCTTTGAGGGAGGAAATTCAACACTGCATCAACGAAATTCAGCCACATTTATGCAAAATGGTCATGGAAAATTTCGACAAAATAGTGCGTATGTGCCGGCAAAGCCGTGGAGGCCATTTGCCCTATATGTTGTTATATTTATAATCTATCAATCTATCAGGTATCAAATGGTTTATTTTTAATAAGGATGCCAACACTTTATTGCAAGAATGGTGGCAAATTCAAATCTTGTGTTAATTTTGGGACGCCCTTTAGTAAATAGAAAGCTTTCCATTATTGTGACATTGTAAAAAAATATTAATTTGAAATTCTATATGTCCATAATTTGAAATTAACTACGATCAAAACAGGCAAAAAATAGCATTAATAGCATTTTTAAAAGAAAAAGTTTTTTCGAATGATTTTCTGAATGTTATATATATTTTCAGAAATTTTTATTTTAATATTAATTTTTTAATCATAATTTTACAATAACAGAATTTGAAATTGTTTGTTTGCTTCCAGTCAAAGAACTTTATAATACATAAAGTTCCAAATAATTGTTTAAGTTTGCTATTTTAGGAAAAATTGTAAAGATTTGCAATTTTGTACAATTACGGAATAAAATTTTTTCGCTTCATTAAATAAATATTTCTCAAATTAAAAGTTAATGAGGAAAAAAATAAATATATTGTATATGATTCCAACATACTTTTTGTAATTTTTTTGTGCGATTACAGAATAATTTCTTTCGCTTCATTAAACAAATATTTCTCAAATTAAAATTAATAAGAAGTAAATATCTTGTACACGATTGCAACATATTTTTTTTTCAAATAAGCTTGCATGCTTTCCATCATTTTAAATGAATTTTCCTAAAATGGGGCCTTTAAAAGCAATTTTTCGTATTAATTCCCCCTTATTATTCGAATAACTTTCATTTAAAAGGAATTTCTTCAGAAATTCAGGTATTTATTTATCATTCTTTATGATAACATTGCGTGATTATTCACCATTCGTGAGTTATGAAACAGTCAATAAACATGGAATGGTTAATTTTTATCAAATATCCTCTTAGGAATATCTACTTCTCAAATGTTCGTATGCTTAATATTACTTAAAATCATAGGTATTATCTTAAAACGGTATTATTAAATGCATTTTTTTTTTTGCAAACACCTTATTGGATAAATAATTCCCATTTCAAAAGAACTCTCTCATAAAATTACATATTTATCCCTTATTTCAGTTAATAAACAGCATGATTGTCCGAAATTCGTGAGAGCTAAATCACTGACCGAAAGTATAATGGCTAGTTGTCATTCAATAACGTTTCCATAAACGCAACCTTGTTTCACAACCTTTCATAATGTGACGATCATTCGTCACAACATTCAACCACTGAATCGTCAAATGTAACATCGCAATCACGTTTCCTATTGGACTGTTCAAAAACCTTTCAATAGTCTGAGTGGTCAGTAAATAGATGCTTAAATCAGATGTACAATGAACTTGTACACGCACATTATGCATCATTAATGCTAGCGAACAGGCCAGACGATTTTTTTTTTCATTGGAGAGAAAAAGAATGTTATTTTTTTTTTTAGTAATTTTTGCGGAAGTACAGCATAAGCCTTTTGATGGGTCACTTTCAGAATGATGGATTGGCAATGAGAACATGAGAAAACTTGCGTTTTACCTCGAATTTTCGACTGTTCATAAAACCTTTGGGCTATTATGCCACTGGATAAATTAAAGGGAAGGACTTGTTCGATTTTTTTGGATTGTTGCATGTGCACAAGAGGGGGGAAATAGATGATGTTAATGGAGTGGTATGATGGCTACTATTGGACGGAATAGAGCATATCACGCCAACTGTAAATCGCCTGACCGATCCCAAATGTTTGAATAAACAGTTGAATAGTTTCGAGCACAAGTGGAGCAAGTCAAAAAACAACTGTTGATGTTTGTTGCCTATTGTTCGGTAACCGGTACTAAATTTTTGTAGCCGGAACTAAATTGATCATCTATCAAATGTACAACGTTGTTATAGCTAATTTTTTTTAAATTAAAAATATTGACTTCTAGTCAATATTTTTTATTACCTTCTACTGCTAAAAAGTTAACCGAAATAAAATTGAACTCAGATTCAGAAATAAGATTTAAAAAATACTTTTACTGATAAATGTTTATATAAAGCTTATAAATTCCATTAAAATCTCATAAAAGACCTTTATTTCGGGAGAGGGGTAGAGAAAGTTTGACGCTAGGTATTGCTTTAGACGTATTAACTCTCATCAAACGAATATCATCTCGTAACTGACTACATATTATGCTATTTGATTCCCTAAGTAAAACAATTAGGGAATACTGTTACCTTATCAAACGACTTTTTATTTCCAATTTATTTATCAATCGTTACTTTATCAATCCAAATAGAAAATCGCCCGTTTATGCGACATATTTTTCCCCTTTCCAATTAATACTTTATTTTTGATAAATACGGCAAAAATGCCACTTGAGAAAAAAAAATTATTCGAAATATAATTTTTATTTATTGCTTTCATTTCTTGCATTTATATAATTGTGATTATATACCAGTCAGCTACTTTTTGAATCGTTTTATGTCAAAACAGTGTTATGAAAATGCCAAGATTCTGAATTGCTGTCGCTAATTTGACATTTTGGAATTGTGATATATAATAGCCGCCATTTTCGTCCATTTTGTTGTAGAAGTGTAGGTTAATTTACTTGCTCCATATTATTTGAAAGCTAGTGTTATAATAGCCTTAGAACACTATGTTGCGAAAGGTTTATCTGTTTCTTTATTTTTTTGTATCGTGTATAATAAATGCCATATTATTAGAATGCTTTAATATTGGAAGTTTGCCACTTTTTTTGCACTTTGTTATATGGAAATAGTGTTATCAGAATGCCATGTTATTTGACTGTAATAAATTCATTATTTTTTGTGTTGTGTATAATGGATACCATGTTATCAGAATGCTCTAATATTGGAAGTTTGGCACTTTTTTATTCAGAAATAGTATTATCAGAATACTATGTTATAAGAAATTTGACTGCGTTAAAATAATAAATAATTTTACAACGTTCCGTCATAACTGATTTCATAGTGCGATAACTCAACGTTAAAACTGCAAGTGACATACGCCATTTTTGCTCTGAAACGTTACCGTTTAGTAGGTGGTTACACTTCCTGGAGCACGAAATACACCCGATGCCTATTGGTCGAGCTAAAATCTAACTTTGAATAAAAGATAAAATAATTCCTACAACCAGGGTAAAAGGTCTACAGTAATCAAACAAAATTTTGCCCACTATTTAGCTAACATGACATTTGTCGTTTATGTAAATATCGTTTCCTTCTATCAGTCTGGTTCAATCATCATTCACTTTAACATCATTCATCAAAAAAAAAAAAAAAAAAAAAAATTGAAGAAGAATCTGCCGTTTGCGGGATAAAATAAAAACACAGCTGCTTTTTTTCGGCAACCATCAACTAAATTGTGTGCACAACAGGTCTGGAATACATTAATAATGAAGGCTATTAGGATCTATTTGTCCTAGTTGCAATGTAGGAAGTTTGGATACTGGATTTTCCTTTTACCTTCTACCATTGGGCAACAACTTACATTAATTTCACATTTAAGTTAAATCGTTTTGGCATCATCACGAGAGTTCGAGAATATCTACGGCACTCTTTTGGGTGATTTAAACAGCCATTTTGGACTGTGCTTATTTTTTTTTCGTGTATTTCCTAACATCGTGCTGGTTTGGGACCAATCATACATAATTCAACCAGACTGTTCGTGTATGGGAGAATTTCCGTAGCGTATATCCCATTATTGAGTTTTCAAATAGAGCTTATTAATGTTAATCTAATTTTAATGTCCCATTTCGCAACAGTTTGAAAGCCATTATCTGTAGTCAAAAGTTTTTCTTAAATTTTACTTCCTTGCTGCAATTATAAAAATTGGTAAAATTAAAGTTTATTTTCCTTTCTTAGTTCAAAGTTTTACCAGAACTTTTTTTAAAATTCCATCCTTTTATTTTCTTTAAATTCAAGAAACAAAAATTTCTCTTAACTCTTTCTAAGGCAGCGGAAAATTTCTTTATCTTCAAATTCATGCATTTTTTTAAATGCCCTTGGCAAACTATTTTACCATCCTCAAAATTGCAATTATTAAATATATTTTGAAAGAACTACGAAGCATAACATAAAATGACGTAAAAAGCATAAGTCATCTACCATCTAATGGCATATGTATTATGGGATCCATATTTCTCACATAAAAAAAAAATTTTAAAAATGAAATTAATTTTATCTGCTAAGGTAAAAAAATTCTCATTTTCTCAAAATAATATGCATCCAAAAACATTTCAATAATTTATTACTAGAAAACATATAATAATTAAAAATTAAAGTAATTAAATTAAA
The DNA here is from genome assembly GCA_026543865.1 of Argiope aurantia. Taxonomy (NCBI): domain Eukaryota; kingdom Metazoa; phylum Arthropoda; class Arachnida; order Araneae; family Araneidae; genus Argiope; species Argiope aurantia. The sequence continues at coordinate 314,618 of JAPMOR010092830.1, forward strand.
AACACTTATTGAATAAATAGATGAATAAAATAAATTAATTGAAATAAAAAATAATTTAACAAAATTGTTCCCTATAGGATCTCAGATCTTCCTTCTGAAAAAATATAAATTTCAAATCAATTTTAAAAGTTTAGTTACCAGGGTTGGTATTTTTATCGGAATTTGGATTAATTTTAGTTACCAACCCGAAAACTTTTGAATTCAATTCTTTTAAATTACAAGGGGGAAAAATACCTCCTCCCTAAAGAATTAACTTTAAATATTTAAAAATTAACATTTTTAAATTACTTTCAGATTTAATACTGTTTCTGAACTTAGGAAAATCGTTATAAGTATTATATCTCATATTTGAGAATTTAAAACGAATAGTTAATACGGATGGTTATTATAAAATCATTACACATTTCATGCACTAGCAAAGTTTATTTCACAATATACAGTATTACAAAAATGCATATGCATTACAGGTACCAAATACGATATATATCCGTGTGATTATTTGGCATTAGATTTACTTCACATTACTTCACCATAGACCAAAATGCTTCTCAATCCCTTCCATACTACACTGTAATTTCAGAATTTATTTTAAACTGTCCAATATTACGGGTACTTACAGAATACACCTAGCCAAAAAAGACTCGCTTTGGTCAGGTATGGAATATATCTTCTTTCAATTGTACATGCTGAGTTAAAAGGAATTCTTTACAGGTTCTAGAAAGTGACATGATTGGGTAAGTTTCCATGTTACGAATAATATGAATGCCTAGACACGATCTTTCAGCTGTCACCGTATCGTTTTTCAGACAATGGAATATTAAACGACATTCTTAATTCTTGCAGAAACAGATAAATTATATATGGTTGCGATCTGCATATTTGAGAACCTCTTGTATTGCAGACAGTTTTCCTGTCTTTTTTTCATCGGCTGTATAAAAAGATTTGAGATTGTTATCAAACCAAAATCTATACAGGTACACTATATTTGTACTTTTATCAAAGTACTATAGAACAAATTCTGTTTTGTTCTCAAATTTATTGTCTAATATCCTTTGATAATTGATTATGCTCAAATAAAATTTTTGATAAAGGTGCAAGATCATTACTTTAAGGTATCAATAGCAGGCATTATTTTAAAAACCTCTACTTTTTTAAAAAATTGTAATTATTTCATATTTAATATAAAAATTGGCAACTTCATTTATTTTTACAAATCCTATTTCAATGATGTTCCTTTTTGCAAATTTCTGAAAAAGAAAAGAAAGAATTATTAGTAAATGGCCAATAATTTGCAAATATCATTTCAATATTATTAAAAAAAATTCCAATAATATATATACATTTTTCAAAATTTTTTATCTGTATAATTGCATGTATGTTTGTCCTTCATCCTTCTTCAAATCGTCTATTTTGTAATTAGGATGTATTTGACCTATAAATAATTATATTCACTCTAGCAAATAAAAAACACTAATTAATATTATTTATAAGAATAACAGATTCTTCTTAGAAATTTGGTAAAATAAATGATGTTTATACTCTGTAATAGGAAGTAAAAATGTTTTTTACACCTTTATTTAACTTGGAATGATAAATATGTAAAGATAAAGTTTAGTTGTTGTTTTTTTTACTTACTTTTTGATATTATACACACACACACACACACACACACACATATATATATATATATATATATATGTTTAAAATGCAGAATATAAATAAAATAGAAATATATTTTATAGTATAATATATAGTACAATAATGTATTTACATTTAAAAAAATTATTTAATTTAAATTTTCATTTCTGGAATATAAAGTAGGAGGAGCTTCCTAAGATCTTGCTTAAAATTTAGATCAATTTAACTGTTATAAAAAATTTTTGAAAAGTAGATGAAGAAAATGCACGAATAAAATAAAACGTGAAGTTTTTTATATATTTCGTCATTTTGTTTCGATTACTTCTGATAAAATAGTTTTATTTGCATTTTATTATTAATTAATTAATTAATAATACGTTATTTGGAATAAAAAGACTTAATCGTTTAATTAATATAGAATGTAACTAATTGTTTTCTTAAATTAATCTGACTTTAAACTCTAGAAAAATTGCCTATTTATCATTCATGCCTATTTATTATTATCGCACCCGTTTAGTTAACTTATGCCCGAGAGAATGAAAAGGTATCAATATAATAATTTCCGGCATATTATATATAGTCTATTAATAATAAAATATATTAATTAAACGATTATTTCTATAGGTTTAAATCTAAGCCTATTTCTTCTTATTAATTAAAAATTATTTGAAAGTCATAAATAATATTTTACAAGAAAAGAAATATTACAAATATTTTTAATTATCTTCATTTGATAGAATTACGCCTATAAATAATATCTTTAAAATGTTTACTAAAAATATATGATAGTTATAGTTATATAAAAATATATGATAGAGGAATACAATGCATTCATACAAATAAGAAAGAATAAAATACATTGAAGAACCTTACTCTTTCTAAGCCCTAACCATAACAGAAAGCGAAGCATGTGGGTCTAAAAGTGACTTAACTTAATGCATTCTATGCTACCCCCTTTTCTTCCAATTATCCATTTTCCGAAACATTGAGCAATCTTGAGAAGTCTGGAACTCAAGCATATCTGAAGGAACTCCTACCTTATATATAAATTACCTTTGGTTCGATTCAGCCTTTCCTAATTCCATGAAAAAGACCCGTTTTTCACTACAATGGGACCGATAAGCGCCGCTGCATTAAACGTCAGTGAGGATTTTGTCATCCCAAAGTCACTGCTAATCCCTATTGAAGGTTTAGTTTCGTCCAAAGGGAGCCTTTGGAGCCCAAACGTACCGATGAACGCTGTTTGTATCCCAGTCCAAGGAAGACCATCCGAATGATCGGGGCATCAGAGGTCACTGGTTATTCAGTCTTTGATGTCCGAAGTTTTGGAAGACCCCACAAGGAGAAAACCGGTGCCGTCTTGCTTATGTGAAATAATGATTTGCCTTCAAAGAGCTTCACAATGTTCAAATTATTACAATGCTAATACTTTTATTTGAATACTGGTTTTATAAAATATAATGGATTGCTTGAACTACGTTTCATAATGCTCAAATTATTGCAATACCAATGCTTTTATTTGAATACTGGTTTTATAAAAGATAACGGAATGTTTAAATAATGTTTCCTAATTCATATTATAATAATTCAAGTAATGACAATGCCAATGCTTTTGTTTGAAAACTGGTTTTATAATGGATTGCTTGAATAACGTTTCAAAATATTCAAATTATTGCAATGACAATGCTTTTGTTTGAATATTGGTTTATAAAATGTAATGGATTGCTTGAAAAATGTTTCATATTGTTCAAATTATTGCAATACCAATGCTTTTTTTTAATGTTGATTTTTAAAAAAATATAATGGATTGCTTGAAAAAATTTTCATAATGTTCAAATTATTATAATAGCAGTGTTTTTGTTTGAATACTGATTTCGAGCAAAGTAATAGATTTTTTAAAAAAGTTTTATAGTGTCAATAGTATGTTTGAATACTGGATTTATGTGAAACTAGAAGTCTTTGGTGACCGGCTGGCTCGCCAAAATTAATGCTTGCTGAAATTTTCAATTTAATATCTTTTTAAACTTAGTCGTTTAATAGCTTCTACGGTAAAATATTTTTAAGCTTTAAATTTTGGGGGATATAACTCATACAAATATTAAAAGCCTGTTCTCGTTTAGTTCGTTTTAAAATGCATTTCTCTAATTTTTTGTCGTTTCCCATCAAATTTTAAATGCAAGGGATTAAATTTCAGTTAATACAAAAACAGTTTTGTTTGAAATCAAACACATTTAAAAAACAAGAATATGAATATAGAAGATAGAATCTTTCAGCATTGAAGTCTTAAGTACATTATATAATATTTTTTTATAACTTATGCAATCTCTTAAAGAATCATTTAATAACAATTTCTCTGATTCATCATAAAATTCAGTTTCTAGTTTTACTTTCAAAAGGATTTAGATTATGTAAATAATAATGTTTTATTTTGTTTCCGTCTATAGATACAGTTCTGATATGAAAAAAAAAAAATCTAAATTGCAAACATTTTTTCGTTCTAAGGAAACGTTTTCAATGAAAATGTTTTTGACCATCTAAGTTTTAAATTTAAAAAAAAATGTAAAAATACTTTTATTTTCAGCGACAAAATCTAACTGAATTATAAAATTTTGAACATCATTAATTGAGGACAATTAATTATTTCAGAATTATGGACTAATTAGCTTTGAGAAAATAATAGACACTGATTGGCATGTCTTTTTTTTTGAGACGGTCACTGGTCGAAAATAGCACACTTTCATTAGATAACAATGTTTAAAGTTTCTTAATGCACTTAGTTTTAGTCGTAACAGAGTGGATCTTTCTTTTAATTTAATATGATAGTGTTTCAAGGTTATTTTACTAAATCGTTTGTCTGTATAAAAAAAATATAATTTGAAATTCATAAATATATATATATATATATATATATAAAAATCTATTTATCTGAAATACTGCAGAATTATCGAATTAATAACATGCTTATTTTAAAATTTTCTTACAGAAACCTCTTCTTGCACTTATCTTTCTAGAAAGTAGCATGTTTAATGTTTATTTAATTTCTTATAGATACGTACTGAAAATTACACTTTAATTTGCAGTAAGAGTTAACTTAATATTTGAATCTGAGCTTTCGTCAGTCTGATGGCAACAAGATAATAAAGCTAACTTTTTTCCATGCACTCGTGATGTACTTGTGCAAGTTAAATTTTATTTTTATTGCGTGAAATAAATTGTTAAATATACTTAAAATATTTTTTAAAGGAATTGACTGAAAATAGAAATTTAATTTATATGTTAAAAAGTGGTATCATTGAAAAGATAATTTTTGTGAATTTTAACATGATGTAAACATTATTTTTGTAGCATAATATTTTTGACGTTATCGCAAAAGAAAACAGTCGAAATTTCATTTAATTTTTAATTAATCAAAATTGTAATTAAAATTTCAAAAAATTCTTTCCGAGATACATATTTCCAGTCATAAAAGTAAATATGTGCCGAGTTTGGTTGCTCCAGGTCAAATAATCCAGCCTGCAGAATACCAACACACACATACAAATAAGTGTATTACATGAGCTTGACTTAATTCAATATCTATTTATTTTGATTCTAATTAATTCATTTATTATTTGTTTAAGGAAAACAGATCACTTTAAAACTGATACAAATTTAAAATTAAGATTGTATATTTTCTTATAGCTTAAATCATGTGCTTGCAAATCCAGGAAACAGATTGTAAGAGTTTTAAATAATTATTGAAAGAATATTAATACTAAACAAAAAGAGAAGAAAATTATTTTTTATATTAATGAATTCTATAAGTAGTTTTCCAGTATAAGCAAATTTAATTTTTCACTTTAATTCCTTTTATTTAGATAATGTTCTCTATTTTAATATGAGAATTAAAATAATGCCCGCTATGTTAATAACCTTATATAATATTTATTTCAGATTTAATTTCTTTATCGAGATAGTTAAATACAAATCGTATTTCTTTTTCATGATATTTTAGTCATTATAAATAGCATTATATATTTAAATCCAAGAAAGCGATATTATTGTCTTTTAGAAAATAAAAACTAGATAAA
>JAPMOR010092830.1:320725-333056 GCA_026543865.1 Argiope aurantia
TATATATATATATATATATATATATATATATATATATAATTATTTATTTCTAGATATAACAAGTTAAGGAAATCTAAATAAATAATACGAATCAAATTCGTAAAATTATCTCTCTTTATTGATTACTTGGTTTGAAACAAAAACAAAAACGGAAAATCTTTTTTAGCGTTGCCAATAAGTTAACGAGTTTTAATAATGATAACATAATATTGGAATTATGAAATATATATATATATTGATGTTATTGAATAATTTATTTAATCAAGAATGAATAAATATTCAGATAAATAAATGCAGAATTAGATAAATATTAAAATAGTAATTATACGGAATTAGAAGAATAAGCATTTTGAAATGATTATTAATGCTATCACAACTTCCTAATGCATTGCTAGTAAATACTGGAATAATTGATAAAAAGATATCAGTATTAAATGATACGCATCCACTTTTTTCTCGAATATATATCTATAAAATATTATATAATGAACCCATTTCATTTCAAAGCTTGGATTTAATATCTCGATAAATTAAAACGGAATATAAAAGTTTTCCGATGAATACGTCCTTTTCCAGTTAATAACTATTGCAGCAACTGCCGTCAGAGAACGTAGCGAGTTCGCTTACTTTTAATAAGGACCTCAAAAATGCATGCGATTCATCGTGTTGCCACAGCCATCTTCCAAATTAATGAATAAATAAATCATTCCCCGTGCAGCCGCTAATCTGAGACGCGCCCGCACTTAATTTCCTGAGAAACCCGCGCCGTTCCAAATTAAGACACAAAAGCTTCGATGTCTTCGCTCATACAATCGTGATGACCAGCTAAAACAAGAATAAGAAATCGTCTGCTTTTCCAGCAGACGATTTTATAGTGGCGTTAATTTGTAGGGTCCCGACACACGAGAACAAAGAAGTTGGTTCAGACGCCAAACGAGAATCGTTCAGAGAACGTGACTGTCGGTTTTGTTGTTCTTTGGCTTTTGTTTCAGAGAATAGGGTTTCTGTAACTGTTAACCGCATTAAAAAACAGAAGGATGGAGAAGAGTATTAAAAAATGGTGGATTCGCCTAAGAATGGGGTATTGTTGATGTGAAGATCTGTGTGGAAAATTCACTGCAGGATTTGAAATTTCTGAGAGAAACGTTGGGAGTAAAATAAAAGCATTAAATTTTACTTCCTTTTAAAGTTTTGTTTGCTTAAAAAAAAGCAGTCTCTCAAGATAAACAATTAAAGATATGCAACATTACTTTTTTATTTAATTTAATTATTTCAGTTTTGGAGTTCATAATGTTTTTAGTAATTTACAATAAATATTTCTTTAAAGAAATGAAAACAATTTTGCTGCAATACGATAATATCCTAAAATTAATATGAAGCTGTTTTAAGCCATTAAAATTTGTTAGAATAAAATAACTGAAGATTCTCTTATAAATTTTTTTAATAAAAAAATGGCATTTTTATTTGTTAAATTCGTGCCAAAGTTACATGGGAAAATAGAATTCACTTTTTAAAAGTGATATATGTTAAAGACAGCTTTTTAAAATTAATTTATATAATATTCTAAATAAATATTATGGATCTATTTTTTTAATCCAGTTTATAATATTTTTATCTGCTTCGTAAGGAAAAAAACATTTTTAACTTTCTGATTAAAACTGTATAATCCTTATTATTTGATGAACAGCTCTAGAATTTAGGTTTAACTCAGATGTATGAATAAAATCGAAATTCATATTGTTATTACATCGATCAGTTTTTAATGCCTTATAATAAATAAATAGAATAATTTCTTTTTCTATTTTGGCACCAAGTTAATTCAAATGCTTTTGAAGCTTAATATTTCTATTCGTTTTGAAATTAATGCCTTGAATTTTTTTTAAAATTTTGAAAATATAATTTTACATTGCATAAAGGCCGTTATTCCGCCCCAACTAAAATCTAAAATAAAAATAATGACAAGCAAAAAAAAAACAAAAAAAAAAAAAAAAATGGGTCTTGGAGTTTTTTTTGGAAGAAAGATGACGGAAGATGTTTACAAATCTTTATTTTCAAATATTTCTCATATTTAGAAACCTTTTCAGAAAGAGTGAACACGTATTTCTATCCCAAAAATCTCAACAGCTGCTTTGGATAGTACCGACAGCACCCTATGCAAAAACATAGGGGGTAATGGATGGGGCAAAGCCCGCTAAAAAAGGAAAGAAAAAAAAAGGTCCATAATCTGTCTCCCTATTAAAAGAGGGAAAGAATCCCCATATCTTAACGATACCTGACATCTTCGTCCATGCGTGTGTAACAAACTCTCTGTGGAAGAGATGATTTTTTCATATCTGCAATGAGCCTTAACCTCCTACTACCAAACAAAGAGATGTTCTTGTGGGGAACGGCTTTGGAATTAAAAGGCAAGACTCAGGCCCGCACCATATTTCTCTTGCATCCATATTCCATTGTAACCATCGTCGGTAAAGACATCAAAGATAGGCCGTATGGTAAGATAACAAAAGGAAGCCCTGATATGTCATACAAGTGTGTATGGCAGCAGATATGTTTACTACCGTGTCGAATGAATAGGATGTTACCAGACTTTACGCAGGGGGGCCACGATGGATGATTGAAGAGGGGTGCAGAGGGGGATAGGCAGAAGGGAATTCTTCGTCCCTATTGTCTGCAGATACCAAAGTAATATGCTGGACTATGGATGATAGACGAGCCTGGGTGAATAGAAATTGCAGCAGCTCATTCCAAACGAGGGGGTTTGGACCTTCCCACATGTATGTATGTGTGTGTTCATCGCCGATGTTTCACTACTCAGTCATATCTTCCGTGCCTGTGTCAACAAGAGAAAAGGGATGATTTCTGTTGGCTTGGCGAGTGCTTGCCAGCTTTGCCGGCCACTGCTTTCTCCTATGCGAGTTTTGGTTTGGAGGGGGAAGGGGGCGAATTCTTAGATTGAGGGGGCCAGGGGGAAGGTAAATGTTGTTCTGGACGGCAGTTCGATATTAATCTCGGACGGACTAGAATGGACAGAGCGTTGTTTTCCTTTCGCGATTTTCTCCGTCTATTTCAATTCAGCTATTTCCCCATTTCCCTTTTGAGGACAAAACGGCTGGATGTGGAAGTAATGAAAGATGGACAATAAGGGCGGCGAGATAGGGATTTTTCAATCAACTTCCAAGCTGTTGATTCTATGAAAGAATTCGTGCACAGAAATCAAAGTTGAATATTGGATATATCTGAAGGGAAAACAAAAAACACACTTAATATTTTTCTTTAATATCTAAAGCTTTAGATAAAACTGATCATTAAAAGTTTTTATTCATGCTATAAATTTTGATTTACGGTCCATGCAATTTTGTTTAAAACTGTTTATTTTTCATAAAAATTTGTACAGAGGATAAAAGATAAAAATTGAATATATTTGATGAGGAGAAAAAAAATGATATATTTTTAAAATTAAGTGTGCGAAGCTTTATTTGAAATTACCAGCTGAAAATTGTTCATTTTCATTTTAATTTTTACTCCATAGGGCATGTAATCTTGCTTAAATAGTTTTTGATCAGTTAATATATTATTCAGTATGGATAAATTGCAAATATTTGAAAGATATTAACAAAGGAAATTCCTTTTAAATTTTTATTAGAATGCTTACGAATAAATAAACTGATGAACAGTTTTAGGTGATGCTAGCAGCTAAAATCTTTTAGTCATGTTTGATTTTTCATTCATCGAGTAATTTTGTTTTGATATTTTGATTCATTGGTCGACATTCCATTTAATAAGGATGTACTAAATTATTAAAAATATTCTACAAAGAAATTGCTTATTTATATGAGAATCCTTTTTATAAATCAGTACATAATAAGCTTTAGATATAATCGACAGCTGCAAATTTTTACTCAATCATCTATTTTAATTCATGATGAATTCATTTATATCTTTGCTTATGATTCATACTGAATTTATTCAAGTCTTTGCTTTTGATTCACCATGAATATATTTTTATTTAGACATTTTGGCTCATCAATTAGCATTTCATTTATGCAGATTCTTAACGAAGTCTTAGTTTTTGATTCATGGTGAATTCCTTAAATTTTTATTTTTGATTCATGGTGAATTCCTTAAATTTTCATTTTTGGTTCATGATGAATGTAGTTTTATTAACACATTCCGATTCATCAGTTGGTTTATCGTTAATGAGGATACATACTAAAAGTATTTAAAAACGGGATAACAAAGAAAATAAATTGAATATATATAAGAGAAAGAACTTTATATATTGAATATTCTGAAAACAGTTTAATAGAACATTCATTTTTAGTTTTAAAGTAAATTTTAAAGTTTACATTGATTTAGCGGGCCATTTTAAAAATACATTAAGAATAATAATTATTCAATTAAATCTTACTCAAGTAAAGATATTTGGTTCCTTTTGTGCAAGTGTCGTGTCATTTTTCATTTTATTAATTTCAAATGCTTCTTTATTTTATTTATGGCAAATTGCTAACTATATATCATTTTGATAATTTGTCTATGATGTTTTTTTTTATTTGTTAAGTTTATTTTGCTTAACTCTTGCAGATAGATACGTTAGATCCTTTTTCTTTCTTTTAATTTCTGTTTTATTTTTCAATTTTGACTAAATATTTTTTATCGAAATCCGATCATATACTATTCGGACATTATGTTGTAAATATCTTTTATATATTTAAATAATAAATATCAGTTTTAATTTTTTCCTCAGATGTTTCATATTAATTTCTTTAAAAGTTGTTTTACAAGTTAGAAATAAATTTAAAATAAAATCGTTTGAAAAATGACACTTTACAACTTTAACGTTATAGCGTTATTCTCAAACAATTTCAGAGCAGATTGAAAGAGATAGATGTAATTGAAATAGAAACATATCAAAATCAATATGACGATTGCAATGAAAGTTCTCACAAAAATTCTATTTCTTTAGATCAAATGCAGAAATTATACTTAAAAAATGCAATGGACATTTTTTATCGCATGAGTTCTTTGGTTTTCTTTGATTTTATTCCCTATGCATATAAAATTGAAATCGAATCATTCATTTAAAAATTACGGTGAATTTGATCAATTTGGATTTCAAGGTCACGTTTAATAAAGTGGACTTCAACAAATTTTTTCTGACTTTTGAAATTAGTTCCATATTACAGTTATTATACATAGCAGGCTTATTTTTTATAACGCGGATAAAAAAAAAATGTTTCTTATAAGATTCAAAATATTGTAATTTATTTTGGGATGACTTTGAAAGGTTTTAATTCGAACAAAATATTTCTTTCAAAACTAATAAACTGATAGTTAAGTTCTGACAACATTGAAATAGAGTAATGTTATTCGAGAATACATAAGTATATATTTAACTCTGGCACATCTAATTTATTTAACGACTTATTTTGAATAGGATGAAAGGATGAAATTTTGGATGTTTTTGATTTGCTAGAACCTTGAAGTTACATAAAATTTTATATTCCCGAGAATATTTTATCAAATTTTCTAAAAAGATTATTTTATTATTTTAGGTCATAATTAATATTTAAATGATTAATTTTGTTTCTTTGTGAATGGCAATAATCGACAGTTAATTAGAAAAAAACTGATATCCTGATACCATGATATTTATAATGAATTAGGAAGTGCATTATAAAATAGTAAACATTAAAAATTGATCCCACCCTTTTCTTTCTTTTTGTTTGCTAAAATAGAAAAAGCTTCTATCAAAAATATCGATGCCAAGTAAATAAAAAAGTCTTGAGAACATGAAATATTGAAATCGAAATTCTAAAAGATGGGAATCAAAGCATTTAAATCCTAACTGAATATCACAATAAATATGATTCCTAATAAATTCATTAAAATAAAAATGTCATTATTATGATTAAAATTTTAGCTTAATTATAAATTTCGATCAATGCCACATACTTTCATTAATTCTTTCTATTCTTATTTTCGATTAAAAAAATATTTTAACCAAAGATTTCTTTTGTTTGTTCCTGGAAGTCAATACCTATTGGATTTTTATGTACCATTTCTTTGAAATATTTATTTTTCTTTGAAAGAATTATAATGGGGAAAAAAGCCTACTGCATTATGAATAATATTAAGATAAAATGATCATTTCACCATGTTTGTTGTTATATTCATTATTATTTATGGGTGCATAAACACTGTGACGCGATAACAAGTGACTTCAGGGGGATTACATAAATAGGTGTCATTATTTATGTGAGATCCATCATTAAAAAAGAATTATTTGCTGTCTTTGGCTTAAATGTTAGTATTTTGTGTTGTTTTGAACGGTGAGGGTCATTATTATCACGGGCCATTAATCATAGTTTTCCAAATGGTGGGATGTGGGGAATTATTTACTTCGCGTTGCAATGACATGGGAGGTCGCCATCTAAATGGGCAAAGTAACTGCATTGTAAGATATATAATAATTTAATACATTATATTATTTGAAATGCTAGAATAATTGCTTAAAAATTGATGATTCTCTTTTTTATTTAATTATATCAAATATTGTGAATCCGTTAAAGACATTTAGTAGTCTTATATATTTCAGTGAATTTTCTGGAGGGTTTCAGATTTAAACTAGTTGATTTACTCTGCGTTTTTTGGGATTGAAAACCTTTCATGTGTAATATTTTTTAATGTAGAAACTACTTTTGCATAAAATATTATAATATACACGATAATTTTATTCCCTGATTTTATTTAAAATAATGATTGAACCAAACGATTTTTAAAAACCGCATATAGCTCATTTTCTTCTTAGGCTATTAATATTTTTTTTTCGCATCCAAAGTATACAGAAAGTATACTTCGGTAAACTGTACAGAAAAAACCCGTACAATTCAAGATTACAGAATCTTATTTTAATCTTAAGATTTTGTAATCTTGAATTTTTCCTTGAAGATTTCCACAAATTTCTATGTTTTAGATCCCTCTAAATTCGAAAAACACATTTTTGGAAAATCCCCATCTGTCTGTCTGCAACAAAGATAACTTAAAAACACGTTGAGGTAGAAGGATGCTATTTGGTATACGGTTTTTACACTAAATTTGTAGATTTCTGTCATAATTTGAGAAAATTCTCTTCAGAAAAAGTCGCTCTGTTTCGGCTGTTCGAATATATAATACCATGATGATTGTAACATGAAGTGAGCCAGATAAGTAAAATTCGGTACACAGATTTAACATGTATAGTGTAAATACCTCTAAATGTGTGAGCCAAATCCAACAAGGGGATGACTATCTGTCTATCTGTACTTTTAGAAACATGTAAATGCGATAACTCAATTGACTTAATGACTTAAATATATCGAATTTGGTATGGGATTTGGTGACTACAATTGTATTTCTGCGTCCAATTTTTGTTTTATTCGGCTGGGAAAAATGTGCCTAAAACACAATTCGATTTTTGTATACTATTAACCGCATGCTAGGCTTTAATCGTGAAATACTCACCAACGATTCAATAAGATTATACCATAGATTCAGTAAAAATACTGAATTCCGCCAGTGGTAAATATTTAGTAGCTATTGTACACCAATGCCGCGAAAGTCGTTCTCTGGGAGTACATTTTTATTAGAAAGTATGCGAGACAATTTTGGGGAAACCACTCCGAATGGTTGTTTTATTAGCATTGATAGAAAATAGAATAAATTATCAGAATAAATAGAGTTATAGGATAAATTATTTTGAAAATAGAATAAATCAAACTGTCTAGTAAAAACGTTATAATTTAAGAATTTTAACTATAATGTGATAATAACAATATGAAAAGAGCTTAATTTTATGCAGCAATAACAATGGAATTTATATTAAATTTTCAATAAAATTTCCTAATTCATGAATGCATTATTCGCAATTTTAATATTTTTATTAAAGAGTCAATAAATCAATTACCATAGATTTACAAATACAAAGAAAACCAGATTCTATTCATATTGATAAAATTCTACTAATATTGATAAAAGTTCTTTTTATTTCAATTTTGTTGATAAACCATTTCTTTTTTTAATAATCTTCCAATAATAAAGAGACTATTTCTGGGAACTAAAATAAGAGATGTTTTATTTTTCTCCAAATCAGAATTCTATAAAAAGAATATTCTTTTAATTTCACTTTACAAAACCCACCAAATCTCAAATCTAATGGAAACAAACAAAAATCGAAAACAATCAGTTTTACCAAGTGCCATTTTTGAACAAAGAACTAGTTTGAAGAATATTTGCACTAAACTTTCGCGCAAGTATATTTGCACGATTCTCTACCTAACAATGGAACGGAGAATCGTACAGAGCGTTTTAAAGATAGGGAACAGAGTCTCTCTCAAAGAACAAATGGAAGGAACATCTTCAAACAAACCCATCGTCCATCCTCAAGATTTAATACAAAAGACCAAAAATTTCCCAAGCACCTTTCCATAAAGAATTACATCTTCCCGACCAACTTTCTTCTCCCAATCACATCCAAAGGCATACCACTGAAGAGGAACTTACCAATACCTATACCTACATCCTATCGATCCGAATGAGGATGCTGAGGATGAGGATGGTAAGGGGGGAGGATCAGGGATACGGGACCGCTTGAAGTGTTTACGGGGTGATTTAATTAGGGATCCAAGACTGCCAACTTGCATCAGTACTGGGGTAAGCACTAACCCTTCAGTCTCTCCCTTTGTCTTCAGTCCTCCCTTGGGGAGAGAGGTAGAAGCTTTAGAAGGAGGGTGGGGAGGGTACAGCAGAGAGATTTCCGGCGGATTAGGGGGGCGATTATGCGAGACGCTGAAGTAGGGGGGATTGGGAGGGGGATAGAAACCTATTCTCAGAATGTCCAGGGCGCTGAAATGTTTAGAGACCTGGTATCTAGCAAGGCAACCTTAAGTCTGCCAAGCGAATCTATTTATTTAATCATGTAAATATAGATAGGAACGAGAAGCATTAAGGACATGGGATTGCAATTAATTGGAAGGAATTCGGATCAATGTGTGATATTGTTGTGAGGGAATTTGGAACGTTTGTTTTCTAATAATTATAATAGATCGCGTGGGATTTGAAAATCAGAATATGTACTGTAATTAGTAAAATTCAAGCATTAATTAAAACTGTATACTTTTCCTATGGTATTAAATATAATCTACGCGGGATTACATTTTGTTTCGAATTGGTGAAAGTCCGTTTTAATTAGGGCAAGTAATTTTCGTTAATGCTATTTGTGATCTGAAGCGTATAGATTTAACCAAACGGAATCAGTTGGTCTTGTTAAATGTTAAATGAATGCTTGTGATTAGCAGTGGGTAATGTTTCTGTCAAAATTTAAATAAATCGTATTGATAAAAAATTATTTAAAAATATTTATGTTATATAGATAGTATCATTACTCCCAATCAGTTGCAGTTTCTAAATGATGTCGACATTTAAATTTTATATTGTTTGAGTCAATTATTTGTCTTCTAAAAAATTATCAAATCTAAATTTTTATTTAATTTCCAGTTAATGAATGCATGCCCTTATCTTATTAGTTCAACTTTAGTAAAGTATTTTCGATACACTAATATAAAGGTACTAAGTAAAAATGTTCCATTATTTTTTTAATTAGTACTGACTAAATTATGAAGCTTTGAATTTCATTACTTTGAGCTAACCAAAGCTCATTTGCAGGTCTCCAAATATTGATTGGAAGGTAGACAACCATCCAAAAGATCTCAAATCGTCTAAAATGGTGGAGAAAAGGGATAATTTTCTAGTTTAATTATTATGTTTCTAAAATTATTTTATTAATAGATCTGGAGGTTTGGATAAAAATTTAACCATTGTGATTGTTTTCAAAAGTACATTTATTAATACAAACAACATACATAATTTAAAGCATTTTTTCCCAATGAGTATCAGTTACTACCTCTAATGTTTTAGAAATTAGTTACTGTGACAAAATTAGATTGAATATGTTGCATATCTAAGATTTGGGACAACTAGACATAAACATGCAAATCTTAATAGACACTATTTTATAGTTAAATTAATATCTGAAGAAAGGTTCAACACAATTTTAAAAATGTTATATATTGTTATAAAATGTTATAAAAAATATTTTGTGGAATAATGAATCAACTATTGGCTTCTTCACTTCACTTTGCACTATTGTACTAGGAATAAAATTTAATCTTGTGATGACAAAAATTCGCTATAAAAAATATATTGCTTTGAGAGGCTTATGTACCATAGAAAAGCTTAGATGTTAGTAAAATTAGAATCATCATACCAATTTTCTTTGTACAATGCTTTTAATTTATTGTGAATTTCATATGGAGTAAAATTTTAATCTTTATTTAATAATTCGTATTTAATCTGTTTTCTTCCTTATCTTTGCATTTGAGCAAATAATGAAAAGTTTCAACATTTACAATAATAGTATATTATACTTACTATAATATTTTACTATTTGCTTTATTCATAATGTATATTTTTATTCTCATTCTTTTAATATTCTTGTATTCCAGTCATTACATTTCTTTTCCTTTCATATTAAGGGAGTTTATTGTCTTTGTAATCCCATACTTCATATTTCTTTTGATTTAATTCGGTACTTGTTTATTTTTTCAGCTCCTGGATTTATTTTGCGATTTTCGGATTACGTCAACCTTGCCAAGCTGTGTTATGCATAAGATGCCAACATAGTTGTCTTTCTGGGTTTACTTGGCGATTTTCATATAACCCCTAGATTGCCAATACTGAGTTACCAAGTTGGAGACAACTTTTGGGGGGGGATTTATTGCGAAGACCATAAAAATAAATATGTATTTTTCATTCATATGCATTTTATACAAATTTACCATGAAAATATTTAGCAGAATACTATCTGTAAATTATATGACAATGTATGATTCAAAAATTATTCAGAATACTTTACTGAGCAGGCTGTTTGACCTAGAATGATCAGATTTAGTACTTAATTACTTCTTAGATAGCAGTTTCTCAACATAAAGAATTCTCCAAAAATTTTAATAATTTTTTATATCACTTTAAAAATTATAAATTAAAATTTTTCTTTCATATCTCTTTTATTTCTAATCTGTGCAATTTTTCTAACCCTCTAATTTTATAATTAAAAAAAACATTTTTGCTATATTTTACAATAATAAATATTATTATTTTAATTACTGTGTGTATAATAACTTAATGTACCATTAAATAAAAAAAATTTGAATGCCAATGTATATATTTTCCCTAAAAAAATTTCATTTTTAAAGAGAATTTTAAACCAGTTCAAAAATAATGTTTAACATTCTATTCGACGCGATTTTACATCATTCTATAGTACTACTACTGACGAGGTTTTATTGTATGTATCTTTTCTTCTTGCCGACTTATAGTGAATAGCCAACCACCCTGCCACCACTGAAAGAAACAGTATTGACATCTTTTTGCTGTATAGATAAATTCGGAGGACTTGGTGAAGTACTAAATAGTGAAAACTTGGTTTCGGAGCAAAGGACCACATGAAATGCGAAAAACGTGACTTGAAGTGATTAAACTTGATACGATTTGACTTCGAAATGTGATTTGAGAGATTGTTGATTTTCAAATGAAAGTCAGGAAATATTTTTGTTCATTCTAATTCTCCCTAACACCACGCCATTCTAGAGTTCTACTTATTATCAAATGAACTACTTAACCACTTACTGCTTAACGAACATATCCTTGCATCTTGTCTCTTTAGCCTTTACGGAAATCTTATCTTATCTTCTTGCTGACTTGAAGTATACAGCTGACCACCCCGAAACCATTTCAAGTGTTACAATTTTTCTTTTCAAACTAATAATTTGATTTTTCAAAAAATATATAATCAATTACTTGAGACTTTTACTCATTTCATTTACATAATTTTTCTTAAGATTGTATTATATCTTCATCTTTTCGAAACTGCAAACATATTCCATGTACCCTCCGTGTTCGATGCAATTTTTGCACCACCCTCCTAAGTTCGAAATTCCAGCGCGCCTCCTAAGTGATTCGATAAGATATTCGCATACATTTATATTCACATATCTCCGAGAAAAAAAATGGGGGAGAGAGGAAGAGCAGTGAAGAATGTTGCCAAAAATAAAAAAGGAAAAAAGGAAAGGAAGCGAAGAGAGGAATGTTCGCAAGTGCAAGAATAAGGTGAAGAAAGAACCGAGAGAATCCAATTTAAGCTTCTTTGCGTATTTTCAGCTCGCTGGGAAAAAAAGGGGGAACGCGTGTTCAAGTTCTTGTTTGAAGGCAGACCAGGAATGTTGCGCTGTCAGGACAC
>JAPMOR010092830.1:354528-375980 GCA_026543865.1 Argiope aurantia
TATCACAACAATTTTAATGCAAATATCTAATATGTATTTTACTTTATCATTTTGCTCTCAATATTTCAATTGTTTTTACAATTTCAAGGTTTTACTATTGCAACAAGATAGAACGAATCACATTTCAAAGTTCGTTTATTCATTCCATTTATAAACCCCATGATTTAATATAGAAATTAATCAATGATCAGTAGTCAACAATTTTTAACCTTGAAAATAACAATCAGTGACTCATGAAAGTTGTTCTATTTAGAATAATTTAATAGCAGATAAAATACAGAATACATATAATATAGGAGATATAATACATATACAGAATAATAAATAATAATTTATTTTAAGTATGGAATAAACATTTTATAAGCAAGAAAAGGTATATTCACCTATAAATATTAATGGTGATATACATATGTATAAAACTACATATACGTATAAAGTTTTAATACGCATAACATACTCTGTATTAAAAACGGAAACCCGATTACAAGTGAGGAACTGATAGAGCTTAATTAGGAAAAGGTATACTCACATGTAAATATTTTTATTTGGGATATTTTGAACCAATTGATTTTTATTTTCATGCATTATTTCGAACATACTTTTCGAAATTATCTTAAACTGTACTAAATTTGCGTTCTAAATGAATTGATTTTTTTTCCATATAGTTGAAAGATAAATATTAAAATTTTCTGCTTTATTTTACTGAAATTTATAAAATATAACTTCTTTTTTTTATAAAAGAATTAGGAAAATTCCACAAGTTCTAAATCTCTAGTAATTTTGACAACACGTTTTATAAGAAATTACAGGAGGATTAAATTTTTCTTCGCCGTTTCTTAAAAATCGTTTGCCAGCTGTTAAAAATTTGATATAAACAATTAATGAAAACATGAAAGAAATTAGTTCAAGTTTTTAGATTATTTTAAAATTTTTATATTTTAATCTGCATTTATTTTTTATATATTTGAAATGTTCCATTTTTTTTTTTTGTTAAACGATCTCAGAACAACAAGGATCATTTTACGTAGAAAAAAAAAAAAGAATAATTTCCAAACTACTGCATTTTCTTAGAATTTCGAATTATTTTGATTTTGGTTATTTTATGTAACCTCATTAGTCTTCTTTTCATTTCTTCTTTATTTTTCACTCTAAATTTTATTTCGCTTTTATTCTTGCTTTTCCTTATTCTTCTTTTGTATGTGTGTGTATACGAGTGGGTGTTTAAAGGGTTTGAAAGTGTGACAAAATATAGATTCTGTCGTAGTTGTTTTCTTCTTAAGGTTTTTTTTTTTTTTTTTTTTTTTTTCTCCCGTTTTCCTTGTTAAATCTTTCACTTATTTATTTTTCTGACACTATAAATTTCCTTTTTCTTTTAATCTCATTTTTCTATTTTCTTTTTACTATTAGTGAAAGGTTTGAATGCGAGCTAAGTTATAAATTAATAAAAGCAATCAAATCTAAAATTAAAAAAATTGATACAATTTAAAAATTTAATAAATTAAACATATCACTAATTATTTCATAAACACATGTCAATTGCAAATATTTTACTTCAGCAAATGCGAAGATATAAACCATGGGGTAACTTAATATTTTTTTCTTTTTTAATGAATGATACATTTAATTCTACTATTCATGCTGTATATGCTTTCAATGATTATAATATCCTGAAATATTTTACATATATGAATTTTTTTTATTATTTTATTTCTTGTTTTGTGCATTGTTCTTATTTATTTATGTATTGTTCGCATTCTAAATTATTAAATAATTGAAAAAAAGCATTTATTGGGTTAATTTCTTTATTACTTCATATTTAAAAATCAATTTAATTTAAAAGAAAACAAATTACGAATTATATGTTATTAAAAAATCGTTTTACTCTTTCATAATTGTTAATTTTCGAGTCATTTATATCTGTGAGTGTTCTCAATAAAGTCATTATGACATTTCATCTATATCTATACTTATAATAAAGCTCAATGTGTGTGTGTGTGTGTGTGTGTGTGTGTGTGTGTGTGTGTGTTGGCGCTCTACAGGCCAGACCATTCAACCTACAGCTACCAAATTTGGCACGTGTATACCTTGGAGGCCGGGAATGTGCACCTGGGGGTTATTTTTTCGAATTTTTAATTAGAATTTTATTTATTTAAAAATTAAGCGAAATTTTGACGTGTTTCTGCTATAACTGCCGAAAATATTACCGCACAAAAAAGATTTTTACATCAAGTTAAAGATAAAAAATTTATCTTTTAAATGATACTACTGTTTAAATCTTAAAAATAAATTTCTATTTTTAATGAATTTTTAAATAAATATTTTAACTATGTTTTTCAATAATTTTTTTCGTCAAAAATAAAAATGAGGATTAAGCACGTTTCGCATTCAGGAGAAAAAAATAGCTTTTTCCAAAGTGTTGCCATCACATTGATTAAAGCTCTAACTGAAAATAAATTAAATCTTTTTGGAAATGAAATCTGCAAAAATATAATTTTCGTCACGTGTCTGTAGGAAATGAAACAAATATGAAATATTATTTTTTCTAAAAAATAAATTCAAGAAAAATTCTTTTATGATCTTTTACACTCTATATATTATTAATCCAATAAATAAGTTTTATTTTAAGGCAAGTTTTGTTTAATATGAACAAGATATCCATTCAAATCATGGCCACACAGCTAATTTGTAAACCTTTCGTAAGACAAAGATCTGTTGCGACATAAATCGTAAATATTTTATTTAAAAGTAGCAAACGATTATTTTAATAATTATAAATTTTATTTTGTAAATAGTTGTGAAATTCAGATTGGCAACAGTGATATTTTTGGAACTTTTAATTTGTTGTTTAAAAACGATGCTAGAATTTTGAATGAAAATAAGTTGATGTAAATTTGATAATATTATCTACAATGTAATAAGATTTAGTTTCATAATAAGTTTGTCTGCATTCTATTTTTGTTGACGCACGAACACAACAGATTTACTAAAATGGTTTAAATAGAAAAATGATTATATTTTATGTAACTTAATTCAATAAATGCTCTAATAAATAACGAATTTTTGATTTTACATAAAGCTTCTGCTGTCGAAATCACGAATAACAAAATGCTCTTGAAACACTAATATTTTAAATAAAAAGAGTTAATTTCCATTCAACTAAATCAATCTCTTAAACTGACTGATTTATGAAAATTTGAATATCACTATTCAATTAAAAAAAAGGATAATTTTAGATTTTCCATCGATCGTTTCAAAAAAAAATACGCCAATCAGCGCGCAGGTTTCTAAGAATAATTGGCCTAAGATTATGAAAATGTTGAGTTTTTTCTAGATTTTTAACATTCGAAACTTCATAAATAAGTCTTAGTTGATCGTGGAAAATAGAAACATTCATTCATTTATTTAAAATTTGGTGTGTCCAGAATATTTCTCAGAATATGATACCTTACTGCATTAAATTTAGATTTCATAATTTTTGAAATATATTTATAGGCTGGAACAAAATATTATTATTGATTTCATTTCAATCCTTTTGAAAGTAAAACTAAAAACTGAATTTTATGCTAAATCTGAGAAATTTTTGTTGAATTATTCTTTGAGATATTACATAAATTATCAAAAATATTTTGTAGTTCACATAAGACTTAAATACCGAGATATTCTGTTTGCAATACTCATATTCAATAATAATAGTAATAAATAAATAGCAATAAAGATGATAAATAAAATAAAACGCTTGGTTTTATTAAAAAATATCTTTATATTAATTGCAATTTCATCATTTTCACTTTAAATTAAAGTTGACGTTTTACCGGAAATGGCAACAAATTAGCAAAATATATAGAGTAAATTGAACGAAACGATCTAAACAACAGTATAAGTTTGGTATGACTATCAAAATGTGAAGATTAAAATTGTTTTGTTTGAGAATCTATTAAGAGACCAGTTACTTAAAATATTTAATTGAAAATTGTAGCGAGCGGTAATATTGGCGAACCGGCTGGTCGCCAAAGGCGGCTAGTTTGTAATATTTTGATTGAAACAATCCATATCAAATTGCTTTACAAAATTAATTCATTGTCTAAATATTCTGAGTAGGAATCGATTTTGATAAAAAAAAAATGTGGGTTTGTTGAAGTTGTGAATGGATTTTTAAAAAATAAAATTCTTAAAATGAACAATAATTAATATTTATTTCAATTAATGACAGTCATTTATTTCATTGAGTATTTACTCCACTCCCTTGTATTTTTTCACTTGCGTTCTGTCGAATTTTTCTTTTAACTTTTTAAAATGCATTAACTTTTATAAAAAAGCAAAAAAAAAAAGTTCAAACACGAGAAAAAAAATATTTTTTCTTTTTAACTTATCTAAATTTCAAAATAAAGAAAATATCACTGCACATACGTGGTAATATTGAATATATTTTTCCATTATCAATGAACTTGTTGAATAGAAAACAAAAAATAAAAACTGATTTAAGAAAGTTAGCCAGTGTCGCACGATGCCTAAGCCGGCGGTTGATAAAAATTTTGGCGGCGTTACTCACGCCTTCTACCGCGGCTAACGATCGCACCTATCGCGCCGCCTTCGGCGAAATCCCGCGGGACACATCACACCTACGCCGGCGTGCATCGAGTTCCTCAGCCGCTGACCAGGCATCCGTAATGCATTCGCTTGCTGTAAAAAGGGTTTGTTTTAATAATTAATAATCTTTTGCATTTATTTACATCATTTTGCTCTATGTTTTGAATTCGTATAAAATATTAATCGATTCTGTTCGTATATTTTTAAAAAAATGAATAAATTTTCTTATAAAAAGGAAATAAATTAAAATATAGTAAACATAAAAAAATTAGTTTAAAAAAATTGATTAAATTTTCTAAGCAAATATATTAATTAAGAAAATAGTAGAAAATAGAAAATAATAGAAAATAGCTTAGATTAAATATCTGAGCTATTATAAAGATGATAGACATAATTTTTTTCTAAAAAGATTTAGTACTAAGGATTAGAAACGTTATTTTCTTACCTGATTAATTCCTTAAATAAAAATCAATAAATTACTTGTTCAAATTATCATTTAATTACACTAGTATTTTGCTACGGTTGCTATTGAATTTGACGCATAATAATTGTTTTTTACATATCTGGGCTAATAAATCTATGGAGATTTGTTATCGTAATTTTTAAAATTTATTTTTGTGAATTATAAGCAGTATATTTTTCAATCCTCCTTAGATATTTACAATATCTATAAACCACCATTAATGAAAAACTTACAATAAATTTACATTTTCAACAAATTAAAATTTGGCACTTAAAAGAAAATATGAGCGAAAAGAAATTTATATTTGTAATAATACTATCTAATTCTACATTTCATAACTTTCTTTAAGTCTGATAACTTTATATAACCGAGTTGTTCCAGTGAATCCTTAATTGTTACTATTTCAGAGATTACTAAAAAAATTAGTTATAAAATATTATGATGCATACAAAAATGATTTACATTAAATAGCATGTAAATTATTAAAAATTTATCTATCATAATAAATTAATGCATTCTGTGATTAGTGATAGATTTAAAAATAATGTTTGATTCCATATGAAAAAGTGGGCAATTCCTGTTCTTAGCAACTTATTTAAATAAATGGGAAAGAATTGTTAAAATTAAATCTTATTTTTTTTTTTTTTGTCTAACAGAACATATAAGAAAATGTATGTTGTAATAAACTTCTAACCATCCAAGTTTTTTACACACAAACAAATGGCAATGAACGAAAAGGGAGAAAACTGTCTTCCTATGATTATAAAAATTGGTTGCAAAATATTGTATTTTATACTTGCTTTATTTTATAGTTTTAATAATCCAAACAAAACTACAACAAAATAGAGCGTTACTTTATTTATTAAATTGATTCCTTGTTGATTTAGCAGAAAAGGAATAAGGAGTGATAAATAAATTCTAACAAAATTGAATACATCATTACCTTTTTCCTAATTTTCTGATTATTATAATTTATACTTGCTTTATTTTATAGTCTTTTAATAATCAAAATAAAAAATGCAACAAAATAGAACATTACTTTTTTTATTAATTGATTCCTTGTTAATTTACCAGAGTAGGAGTTGTAACAATAGAAAGAAATAAGTTGTAAGAAAATAATGACATCATTACCTTTTCCATTATTTATAAATAAAATGCAAAATAGAAAATAAACAGCCTACATTTTCTTTTTATATGGTGTAGATGAACAAATAAATAAAAGCAGATATTAAGTTTAATTGCTAGTCCTATAATTTTATAAACATGTAATAAAAGAATGTTTAAAAAATGCCACATAAAAATGCCCTATTTAACCTATTCTGTTAAAAGGATTTCCGTGTTTCAATAGAATGGGTTTAAAAGTAAATAAAACAAATTATATTAAGTGCTAACTTTTATCTAACTCCTGTTTAGTAGTATTTATGAGAAAAAGAAAAACACATTAAAATGAAAGGATGCAAAATAAAAATATAAATAATAAAACAAATATCACAATTCAATGAAGAATATTATAATAATCTCTCTTATAACTACTGTAATTGGTTACAAAACAGCTTCATAGGTAAAGTAAAAGATAAGTAAAAAAAAGAATAGCATAATACTATTTAGCCTATTCTATTAAAGTAATTTTGGAGTCATTTATGCTATATCAAAAGCAAATAAAACAAACTAAGTGCTAACCCCTACTTTGTAATATTTATGAATGCATGATAACATGTTGAAATTAAACTAAAAGGCGGAAAAAGCTGAACATAAACAATAAAGCAGAGCTTCATAACTCTGGAAAAGTGTTGTAATAATTTCTATTAATCACAAAATAACTTAATACATAGATAGAAACGAAAAGAAGAATCTCATAACACTTCTTAATAAAAGTAATTTTTCTTCTTCTATAAAAGTAATTTTTGCAGATTTTTTTTTTCGTTTCAAAATTAAATTAAGTGCTAACCTATTTAATAGCATTCAAGAATATTGACAAAAATATTAAAATTAAATTAAAAGTAAGATAAATAAAAGAATAAGCAATAAAGTAAACCTTCCAGTGTTATGAGGATTATTGTAACAATGTCTCCTGCTTTGATTGATTACAAAATAATTTGATAAGTGCAGAAAAATATAAAAAACTGCATAATACTACTTAAAATATTCCTTTAAAGTATTTTTCATAGATATATTTTTTTTTATTTTAGAAGCGAATAAAACCTAAATTAAGTGCTAACCTCCTACTTAATACTATGTACGAGTACAAGAAAACACATTAAAATTAAACTAAAAAGCGGAAAAAAAATCAATAAAGCGGACCTCACAACTCTGTGAAGAGTATTATAATAACCTGTCCTGTAACTTTTTTTATTCATTACAAAATAGCTTGATAAATTGAGAGAAATGAAAAGAAGAATAACATAATACTATTTAAAATATTCTTTTAAAGTAATTTCTCTATATATTATTTGCATTTTAGAAGCGAATAAACTTTAATTAAGTTCTAACCTCCTACTTAATATTATTTACGAGTACAAGAAAAACACATTAAAATTAAACTAAAAAGCTAAAAAAGAAAAGAATAAATAATAAAGCAGATCTCACAACTCTGTGAAGAGTATTATAACATTCTCTCTTGTAACTACTTTTATTGATTACAAAATAGCTTGATAAGTTGAGAGAAATAGAAAGCAAAATCGCATGATACTACTTAAATATTCTTTTAAAGTAATTTCTGTAGATATATTTTTTATTTTAAACTTAAATTAAGTGCAAATACAATTTACGAGTACAAGAAAAAGACATTAAAATTAAATTAAAAAGAAGGAAAAGTAAAGAATAAACAATAAAGCAGACTTTAACAATTCTGTGAAGAATATTATAATAATTTCAATTGATATTATTTATATTAATTACAAAATAACTTGACAAGTAGAGGGAAATAAAAGGGAGAATCGTCTAATACTACTTAAAATATTCTTTTAAAATAATTTCTGTAGATATATTTTTCATTTTAGAGGCGAATAAAACTAAATTAAATTCTAATCTTCTATTTAATAGTAGTTACGAGTAAAAGAAAAAAAAATATATAAATTAAATTAAAAAGCGGAAAAAGAAAAGAATAAACAATAAAGCAGACCATACAATTCTGTGAGGAGTATTATAGCAATGTCTCTTGATATCATTTTTATTAATTACAAAATAACTCGACAAGTAGAAAGCATAAAAGTAAGAATAGCATAACGCTACCTAATATATTTTTTAAAGTAATTTTGATAATATATTTTTTTTATTTTAGAAACGAATAAAACTTAAATTAAGTTCTAATCTCCTGCTTAATAATATTTACTACAGGAAAATTAAACTAAAAATCTGAAAAAGAAAACAATAAACAATGAAGCAGACCTTACAACTCTGTGAAGAGTATTATAACAAACTCTCGTGTAACTGTTTTTATTGATTACAAAATAGCTTAATAAGTTGATAGAAATAAAAAGAAAAGGTACGAACGGACAGGAAACCGGTTGTCAAAATCTACAACACCTGCCTGCTAAATTATCGAACGGCTTAAATTACAGCATGAATTAGATAAATCATCTCCAACAGGTTCATTATTTTGCTTGCTTTTTGAATGTAATCGATGACACTTGATCCCACGATAAAAATATTTTGTGACAATTTATAATCATATACTCTTATATAACTGATTTCAAGTCAGCTGCCTTCCACAAACGCAATTGCGTTGATTTCATTAATTATATATTTACTGAAATTGCTTTTCTTTTTACTTTTATCAAATTTTATTATTATTCCTCGTATTTTTTTGCACTAAGTTTTATTTTTTTTATATATAAAAAGTATATAAAAACCCCCGGTTTGAAACATTGACACGAAGGTGGGAAGACTTGAAAGATCTTGCATCTAATTTTGATACTATTCAAGCCGTCTAATCAAGGATATTTTTGACTAGTTGCAGATGTAATTGATGGCAGTTGATTTGGCGATAAAATTAACATGATGTAATTTTCAATCAATTTTTTTCGATAATTACAATTGATTTGAATGATTAATGCATTTTTTTACTTCCCTCACGTAGGATATATAATCTGCTGCTGGAAAATATCAAAATAGAATCGAATCAATAAAAAAATAACAAAGATTTCAAATAAATTACTTCTTTAATTTTTGAAAACTGTCGATTAAAAACGTTTTGAGATAAATATGTAAATATATGATCAATAATTATTGATCCTCATCTCCTCCTCGGTTATTTTTTAATCAAATATTAAACAATTAGTTGATATTTATTTGTCTTCTAATATAAGTTTTCTTTGATTTCACTATTAAAATTTTAATTTAAAAAAATCTTTTGTATTTTCTGAAGAAGAAAAAAGTGTCGCTTTTTTTTTTGAAAAACTTTTTTAAATTTTCGCCCTTTTATCAAAAATCAAAGAAACAACTTAATGATTTGCAAACAAAAGTTATTTTATCGTGGATATTGGGACATTTTTAATAGTCTATTGAAAATTATTTTAATAAAATTTAATATATAATTCTACATATATAACAGAATTTTCCAGAGCGTGGAAATAAAATCGGTCTTTTTAATCATATGTATATTACTTATCATTATCATTAAATGTGTTCTACGAACAGATTGTCATTGAATTTTATTAATTTGTTAAGTATAATTTATTCTATTTTTACCTTCAAGAAGTGGTTTAATCAGACTCAAACATAATCCCATTTAATTCTTCGAAACGTAACTATTAATAATAATAATAAAATAACTCCCCCGTTTCTAATGTTACAAATCATAGAAAATGTAGCACATTTCACATGCAGATACGAATAGTGAATACGAATTTCAGATACGAATATTGAGAATGAATATAGTGCCATGTGTGATCAATATAGAAAGTTTAGCATAATTCGCTGCGAAGCATATAAGTAAGTGCTAAACAAATTTCAGAAATTTTAACTAAATGTTTATAAATCTATTTTTCTTGTGATAGTATTCTGTATTGCATATCATCAAAAAATATTTGCAAGAAATTACTTTATGACATTATTTATTAAACTTAACTCCTTTAGAAAATTAAATCCTTTAATATCCTCAATATTTCTATGTCTATTTTGATTGCGGATATTTTCAACCTCCCCCCCCCATATTTGAATAAAAATATTCTGATAACCGCATGTTTTTATATAAGACGGAAAGTAAAATAATAAAAAGAAGAATTAAGTAATGACAAATGAAAAGTATTTAAACTAAAAGCATTTATTTGAAAAGTTTTAATGCTGCTCCAAATAAAATAAAAAAGCTTTTAAAATTTGCTCGTTCATATTGAAAAATGATGATAGTTTTGCGTTTTAGAGATCAATAGTCATGGTTTAAGAATTTCTGGCTTATATTATTGATGTTTGAAGAAGAATAACTGAAAAAATTTAAATATTTTATTATTATTTCATATATTTAGGCATGAATATAAAAATTGCAACAATTTGCATGTTGAAGTTGCATTCTTTATTTCGAAGAAAAATTAGACATTTACTAAAATTACATTTTAATTTTTTAAATGAAAGGTTTGTTTTAATTATTGCACAGAATTCATTAAAAAAATTTCAATTCGACAAAAAATTAATTTTTATATGTATATTTAGTAAAAAAAAAATATGCTTAGAATTTGTTTTTTATATATGCCCTTTTATTTTAATTTGTATTGAGAAAGTTTGATCTCTAGTATTTCACTTATTTTGTTTGAAGACAGTCTGATACAAAGCTATCCAATTTCTTTAATTTATTTTTTCTTAAACACATTATCAGCTTACAGATGAAAATTTACATAAATTGACATTATTTCGATGATATGGTAAAATTATGTTTAATTTTTATATTTGCGGTTGTCTGTTTGTAAGTTAGAATTACTTTTTATATTTATCGGAGGGATCAATTTTTAATAAACAGAAACTTCAGAAAAATTAATATTTTTTTTACAATTAACTAAATGTTTTCATATTATTTCTGTTTTCAAATATTATCAATCAAACTTAACTTCAACTCCATTTCCTATTTTATTCATTCCAATACATATTTTAATGATGACCACCTAACCAGGGCATATGCCTTGCACCCCCCCCCCCAACGCTCACAGTCATGAAAACACATATGGACACTGTAGGGTTTGGCCCACATGGGCTGTCGTGCTACTCAGTTCAGTTTACATATTTTAATATAATTTATATTTGTCATGAAATCAAGTTTCGCTGGTTATATATTAAATTATTAAATAGTTACCCACCCATCTCACAAGATTTATATTAATAATGTTCTCATGTGAGCGTTTTAACTTGAGTTTGTACTCAAAATATTACTACGATTGGGTCAGATAGTATTTTCAAAACCTTATTAAATTACATCCTTTGAAAAATACTGAAAAGTATTTGTATCAGATCAAAAATACTGAAAAGTATTTGTGAGCTGCTGTGTGGTAATAAAAAGATTTTAACGAAAAAAAATTGCAAAATAATCTAAATAAAATAATTATTACGAAGTTTTACTTTTAAACAATCTACTGAGACTAAAATAATTTAGGATTGTTTCATTGAATAATTTACTCTAATCTACAGGAAATATGTATTTACCAACTTAGGCTTGCATCATTTGAGCTTAATCTTAGAAAAAGTAGCGTGTAAGGAAAGTTTAACGACGCTCATTAATAAAATGACAATAAGTTCTTTATTAAACCTTATTATGAATAAAATAGGGAGATAAGAACTCATTCATTTGAAAACGTAATTTCTTTGAACAAGGATTAATATAAATAATGAAAATATGATGTGTCTTATATTTTTATAAATTAAAATTTGACACCCTGTAAAAAAATAATGGACCGGGTATATATTTTTATTACAATAAGTATAAAATACTTCATATATTTATTCTTATTGTTTAAATTAAAATAATTTTATTTGTTTCAGCTAGTATTATAATGTAAGTAATCCAAGTTAATTTATTGAAATAGTTGGAACAGATTTATTTATAATACGTACCAACGTGATGAAGGATTAATGGTTTTCTTATTTTAATAAACGGTATAAAAAATGTTGCGCTTGCTCATCTTTTCTACATCATTAATTATAAATAATGTGAAAAAAATAATTAAGAAAACATCTTAGTTGGTCATTGTGAGTCTTTAGTTGGTCCACTAGAGACTCACTCTACTTGAGACAATTATTTGTATTTCACATCATATATGACTGCAAAAGGGCTCTGTCTGTTCCATAGATTAATTTTGTATAAATACTTTGAGAGTTTAGTTTTTTACATGTCTAATTATACATAATTATTAAAAAGGAACTAAAATATTTATCAAAAATCGATTTCTAATTGTGTTACATCGAGGGACTATTTAAATCACCAATAATAACAAATTTTTTAAGAAGCTGATAATAGAATAATGCCCTCTTATCTCAGTTCTTTTATTACTCTATGTTTTTGTTTCTGAGCAAAAGAACATCTCTGAAAACTTGAAAGCCTTTTTAGACCCAACTGAGATCTTATATATTTAACTAGTTATTTATGTGTATTATTTGAATGTGATACTCTTGTTCCTGGCAAAATGGTTAAAATATTTTATTAAATTTTATCTAATAATCTCAGTAAAATGATATATATATACACATCTACATTTTTCTATTACAAAAAGGATTTAATGTTGTTTAATTTAATTATGTTTAATTTGATTAATTTTCTGTTTTGACTATTACATGTGGACTAATTATGAACGTACCTTTTAATTCCGAATTTTGGTCAGATAATTTCACTTTGAAAGCATTTTTCTTCAATTTATCCTATTACACCAACAATAGAACTCAGCTAAAAAAAGAATACATTGACTTATTTCATTTATAAATTTGGCATCTTATTAAAAAAAAAAAGTGAGCGAGAGAGAATATTTTTGCAAAACTATATAAACCATAAGAAAATGTAAAATTCATCATTATTTTTTTTAAAAGCAAGTAAAAAGTTTTAAAACTAAACTTGAAAGCATTTAAAACTAGAGTTCTACCACGATAGGATGTAAAATTTTTTCTCAAACTAGAAACCAGAGGCTTTTCAATTGATCGGCAAAGAAAAACAATAAACAATTCTCCTTTTCCTACGTGAATTGCTGAACAGGAACTAAAAACCGCAGATCAAATTTAGGAGGCATTCAACTAAATGTTGCCTTTTTTAACAGACTTCCTCTGGCAGTTTTTCTTCGAAGTCTGTTAGTAAATAAGCCACCCAGGGGGTCGTGATTGATACGCTGTCTTAACAAAGGTAGGCTTTGGCTGAGGAGGTGGATCGAAATGCATCGGTGGTTTTCAATCTGGTGCACAGAATCTATTTACATACTCAACGGTCATGCTTCATGAAATTTGGAAGCCATGCTGCTTAACAATAAAAAAAAAGAAGAGATGAGAGAATTTTTTTTTTTTTTTCCCACCAGCGCTGCTTAACATATGTTTTTGTTGCCGAATATTAGCAAATATTACAGACAGTAATTTTTGTACGAATAGTTCTTGTTAAGAACAGTGATTTTTTTTTGTACTAGTAATTGTTACAGGAAGCATTAATTTTTGTACTGGTAATTCTTGTTTCATGTATTAACTTTTGTACTAATTGTCCTTGTTTTAAAAGATAATTTTTATACCACTAGTCCTTGTCTAAAATAGTAACTTTTTTCAATTCTTTTATTTCAAATAATAAATTTTGTGCAAATAATATCTATTATTTTTTATAATAGCAATGCTTGTTTTAAGCAGTAATTTTCATACCGGTTATCTTTTTTTAAGAGATAGTTTTTGGCTTCCGTTGCTTGTAAACAATAGTTTTTGGCTTTTGTTGCTGTAAGCAATAGTTTTTTTGGCTTTTTGTTGTAAATAACACTTTTTGTACCGATGTTATTTGTTACAAACATTAAATTTCACACAGTTTACCTTTTTTCAGAAGGAATAAATTTATATCAATAATTCTTGTTCAATGTATTAATTTTTGCACTAATAGTTCTCGTTGCAATCAGTATCTATTTTATTAGTTCTTGTCTGAAATACTAATTCTTTTACAAGTGTTTTTGTTGCAAATAGTAATTGTTATGTCATTGGCTTTCGTTGCAAACAAGAATTATTGTAACAGTGGTACAGGTTACAAGAAACAATTTTTAAACTTTTTTAACCAATTTAATAAAATAGCTTTTGTTACCAATAGTAATTTTGTAATCAATTGCAATTATTATATTTTTAATAAATTTACTAACTTTAAATAATTGATTTAATTTTAATGAACTTTTCAAATTTTTTATAATTTTAACATTTTTAATAAGTTAAAAATTCAACCAAAAAATATATAATTTAAAGAACATGTGCGCGTAAAAATTAATTTTATTTGACATCATTTGATCTTTCAATGGCCAGAACGTGTTTGTTTTCCATTAACCCCCTAAGCTTATCATCTCTTAAATTTATCGGTTACAATTATTACTATTCGTTCAGAGCAATAAATCTCAGTAACCCTTGAATGATAACTCTTAGCAAAGCATGATTATATAAATAATTGATTATGAAAGAGTATCAAAATGAGATCTAATAAAGGAATAAACCTCTTCGCAAGTGAAATTAATTCCATGACAGGTGTATTAAATTTTAATGCTCTACGTTTTAGAGAATTCTTCTATTGCTAAATTCAGTTAAAAATATTAAATAATAACTTTTTTTTTTGCAGACTTTATCGGAAAAGTTATAAATATAACTTTATAAGAATAAAGATGAAACCAAGCAATTTTAAGTTCAAATAGCCATTTTTCTCTTCTTATAGCAATATATGCTAATTAACAATTATTTTAGCATATAATGCAGTTATAGCAACCTGCAATAAAATTATTCTCTATTCTCTATGACATAAATTAAATTAATTTCTGCATTAAAATTATCGCATTATTGGTTTTATTAGTCAACAGTTTTTTCAAGACGAAAAAGCATTGTTTGAAATATAAGTGCTAATAAGTTTTTATTTAATATTGAAATATTCCAAATTCCTAGAGATAAATTTTATTATAAATAAATTTTAAAATTCATTTAAAATTTTTCTCTAAAGCGCCATTTTTTTTATTTTTTTTTTACTAATAATGTTTCAAATCAATCCATTTTTCCTTTATTTATATATGCACAAGTAAATCTTTTTTTTTATCTTCCATATAAAAATGCATTTTCTTGATTTAACTATTAAATTTTCCGGTTAAAATGAATTAATTTCTTATTAAGTTAAATATATATTAAGTTAGAGAAATAAAAATTACACTTTTCAGAAAATTTAATTTCGTTCTCTTTTCACTTTTTTACAAAGTTAATAAATATAATTTCAACTTAATTAAACAAAAAAATAACATTATTTGCAAGTAATCCAATTTTTTATGCGGCGTTATTTAGTTCAGCATGTTCTAAAGATTAAAGAGAGTTTATTTTAAAATGAAATAAAACTTAGTCAGGCGAAAGATATTTCCAGAATATTGCATGAAAAATTTAAATATAAATTTCCATTAACCCTAGCCACTTCTCATGCTGTTTTTAACCTCTTTACTCTATAGAGGAATCAGTTCTTGAAGGATAATTCTCTAATATTCTTTTAAGAATCCATTAAATGTTTCAGCATCTTCTTTGTTTATTTCACTGCCTTAAGTATTTATTCGAAAATAGAATAAACGTCGAATCTGAAATGCAGCTTAACACGGCTAATTCTGGGTTTTTTTATGTAAAAGGTGGAAACAGCAACTTTAAAATTGCAGTTAATATTTATTTTTGTAATTTTTCTTTCTGACAGATTCAAAGCATTTTGTTTAAAACGATTATTATATATAAATAACCAGCATGTAATTTAAAAAAATAAAATGATAGTAAGAATTTAATTTATGCTGTAAATTAATTAAGGATAGTACATCAAGAAATGAGTGCATAATTAATCCCAAACTTCACTTTTATCCGCTTAAAAGAAGTCAAATTAAATAAAAGCGTCTAAAAGGCAGTTTTTAAAAACAAACCTACGTATATTGATATAGTTTTTTTAAAAATTTCAATTACCCTTTTTTTTTCCTTTGTAGCTTTTAATTTGTAATTTATTATGATAAATTCACGAATCTTCAAACCATTTTGTTTCTCAACTTCAACATTAGTAGCATCACACATAAGAATCAAAATCTTAT
This sequence comes from Argiope aurantia, assembly GCA_026543865.1. NCBI lineage: Eukaryota > Metazoa > Arthropoda > Arachnida > Araneae > Araneidae > Argiope > Argiope aurantia. The sequence continues at coordinate 370,801 of JAPMOR010092830.1, forward strand.
TAAATCAATCGATTGACTGATAATTAAATTTTGAAAATATTAAAATAGTGCATTACCATCTGAAAAACGCAAATACTTTAAATTTTAAAACATTACCACATCAAGATGTAAGTGAAAAAATCTATTATCCATGAATTTACAAACATGAAGCATGTCAAGTTAAATAAAAGTGTTTAATCAACTCTTTCGCTATTACTGACTTTCAAAATTATTTCAAACATCAGAATCATCCTATACATAATCCACTTTTTCACACAAAGAAACACTGGTTTTTTTATTTCAAAATTTAATCTTATCAACAAATAAAAAAAAGATTTTTTCGTAAGAATTAAGGGTGAAAAAAACTGCTGTAATTCCTGTTAAAATTTCCATTTGTGATAGAGAGAGAGCTGCAAATCTTTTTACTTTAAAAGCGTCGTTTCATAAAAGAAAATTCAGGGTCTTGAGTCACTTAACCCAGAGGCATATTGACAGAGAAATCTCAGTTTGCGCGTTTAATTCGGTGTCAAAAGCACTCGCGAGCATTTCTAAATATTTGATGAGATTTCGTCTCCAATCGCTGCAGAGAAAATATAACGATTTATTTTTCATTCATCTTATTTCATTTCCACACTGTTTCAATCTCTCCAAAAGGAACTCATTTAGTAATTTATTTAGCGAAATATCATTTATTCATGCTGTAGAATTTCACATTTTTCGAATTTTTAGAGACTTGTAGAGAGTAGGGATAATATGAGAATATAATTTTAGTGCAACAAGATGTAATATCAGGAAAAGGCTTTGCCAAAAATAGACTTATAATAAAAGATAGTATACGTTTTACTATTATTACACTCATTTAAATATTGCATGCATAGTTTCGCACTTTTTATTGAATAGAAACAATATTGAATTACGGACGATTGAAGTTTCAGAGCATTCTCTTAAAAGAGAAAAAATATATCACTTTATAAATAAAATATAGTACGGATGAGATATTGCCGCAAAAATTATCAGGACTTTGCTTTCTGGTAGACAAAATAATGTTTTGGAGTCAAATTATATGCACTCAAATGACAGAACTCAACTTTAATGATAACTCTTAGGAGTCTCGCTTAGTTTCCCGCCTCCTGATATCACAAATACCTCTGAGGTTTGTAAAGTCTGAGTTTCGGGGCTTCAGGTTTAAAGTGAAATTCCACTAAAAGTTAGTCGTGTATGTGGGTTTTGTGCACTTTTAGTTAAACATTCTCTGATTGGGGTGGGGTGGAAGTCTGGCAACGGGATGCTGCTTACTGGGTTTTAAAATTACAAAGTCAGTTCCAAAATAGTTCTTGTGTTGTTATCAAATTTGATACTATTATAAATAAATCAAATTGAAAACTGTTTTCGAATTCCCCTGGCAACTTAGGCAGGGTGGGGTAATTCTTTTGTGATTACACTTATTTTATGAAGGCCATAAGATTTTGAATTTCAAGTATAATTTGTTCAGTACACCATTCTTAGTGCTTGCAATTAAAATGTATAATTTTTTTATGATTCATGGTACTTCAAATACTTATAGAAAAATTCTCAAGATTTCTGATCTGTTTCATTAAATAGAAATTTCTTTTATTAAATGTCATATATCCAAATATTATTACTTTAGAAGCGTTATTTAAATTTTAGTATTACTGTAAGTGTTGATGTCTGAGACTCGTGCATTTCTATAAAAATAGAAATTAAGCCAATAAAGGATTTTTTTGTAACTTTTTTTTAAATAGCAAAATCTTATCTTTCCTATTGAATTGTATGTGATAAAGAACAGAGGAATTAATCTGTATGTTAAATAAATCAAGTAGTATGTTAAATAAATCAAGTAGTATGTTAAATAAATCAAGTAGTATGTTATTATTAATTCAGACAGTATGTTATCTGTTTACTTATTTATTGATTTTTTTCTCTTTTGCTTTATAGATGTGAGGGGATTAAACACTCAGAAAATCTTTAATGCTGAAATTGCTGGAGGCCATCTGAAAGCATACCGATTATGCACTAAAAATGTTTCGTTTTAAAATAGCATCGTTCGTTCGTTTTTAAAATAGCATCATTTTAAAGTGCTTTAAAGAATCTAAAAGTAATGTAATTGGCAATAATTTTTATATTATTTAATTTCTGCAGTTTGCTGATTATTCTTTGTTCATAATTAAAAGGTTTTAAATTGATCTATTCTATTTTTACATCTTAAAAATGTATAAATAAGTTTTCTTGAAAGATGTTAAGGATTATTAGTTAAAAAAATATATATAATTGAATGTTTCTTAGCAAAATAATTTTTGTATATTAATACTAAAGAAAAAAAACTATACTTTTTAATACAACATTTAATTAATTATAATTTTCTAAAAGATGTTACAATTTTAGATAAATTTAATTCTAAGTATTGGAACATGCAAAAATATAAATAAATATGTAAACAAATTTCTTCATTTCGTGGCCTCCTTAAAGTTAAGGTCTCTGACGTATGACAATTATGATTTCACTTATGTACAAATATTAAAGCCTATATTGCACAGTGTTTTATGTTATGCGTAAATTTACATACATGAATAAAAGAAATGGGAAAAAAATTAAGTTTGATTTTTATTTAATGATTTATTAAAAACACTGATTGCTTTATTAAATAAATATCTTTGCTAAAACTTAGTTTTAAATGTAACAAATGCTTAGCTTCATTATCCAACTGAAAGCAATAATACAACGCAACTTGAAACATAACGCAAAAGGTTACAAAAATAATTTTTTTCAAAATTTACATATTTTATGTAATAAATTGTAAAACGAATTAGAATTTAATCAATTTGCACTCATTTGTGTACATTTTTCAATATTGAATTTAAAAGCCACTAAGCAGTGATTCTATTCTTAGTGTATAACCAAGTTCAATCATTAACTAATTAAAAATCAATTTATAAGTCAAAAATAATAAGATGCTTTAACATTTTAACAATTTCTGTCTTGAAGTAACATAGCTATTTTAGGTAAAATCACATAATTTTCAGCCATAATAAGAAGATAAGGACGACAGTAAGACCTGCATTCCTTCTACATAACAGCCGTGAAATGGTGTATGATTCATGATCATTTTTTAATTTGCACCATGGCCAATAACAAAAAGATTCGTCGCAGAATCGATTTACGAGCTTGGACCTTTCTGCCCCACCTGGGAGGAGATTTTACAACCAAAACACTACAACTTTAATGTAAGAGGAGGAAATATGAATCATTGTACAACATGAAATTAATTTCTTGTTAAACTTTACATGTTATAATATTAAATTTTCCTCAAAATGATGAAGTATGTTAAAAAAATATAAATGCTGGACATTATACTGTAAATTTCATAATAGCAGTTAAGTTTAACATTAAATTCTCTTCAAAATTATGAAGTAAATAGGAATCACAAGATAGTGCAGCATTAATTCGATGTTAACAATTAATTTTGATATTAAATTCCCTTCAAAATGGTGAAATAAATATAAATCACAATACAGTGCAGGATTAATTCGGCGTTAAAAATTAATTTTGACATTGAGTTCCCTTAAAAACATTGAAGTAAATATGAATCACAAGACAGTGCAGGATTAATTGTGTTAAAAATTGAACTTGACATTAAATTTCCTTCAAAGAATGAAAGAAATATGAGTCGCAAGACAGTGCAGGGCTAATTTCATGTAAACAAAAAATTGAATTTGACATTTATCTCTTCTTAAAATGATAAAGTGAATAGGAATTGTTAAATATTGCAGAATTTATTAATTAATTTAGAGGACTCTATTAGGAATTGAAATTAACATTATATTCTCCTTAAAATGAAATCAAAGCAATCAATGTTTTTGTAAATACCTTTATAGAAAAAATGACAAAAACCTAAAATTAAAAAGTAAGAATCGAAAAATGTTCACAGTTTCAATGACAACCGTAATAGCCTTTTTTCCCCTATATAAAAGCGGTTCAATGTTTTTAACCAGTAAAAATTTAAAAAAAAAAAAAAAAAGGAAAAAAAGTGAATTGCATGGTTTGACAGCCCAAGAAAGGTTTTGAATGAACCAGTCACTTTCATATTCTACGACAAGATAAAAGCAAAAAAAGAAACTTCTCTCAAGATCACACTACTTTCTTTCTTTTCTTTTGAAACAACGACAAAAGAAAAGACTCAAAGTTGTTCTTTAACCTGGTGGGGGAGCAAACCACTTGAGCGAATTTTAATAGAATCTCGGAAAGATTCTGAAACGCTCTGCGAAGACCAATATCGGAAAAATATAAAAGCTAGAGAAATATAAAGAGTCCAAACGTATTCGCTTTAATAAAGAGAAAATCTTTCAAAACAATCCTGAGTATTATTAATTTATTTCCTTTTTTATATTCACGACCAAGATTAAAAGAAAAACTGTTGGAGTACTTTGAATGTCATTTGGCACTGTTCCAATTAGAGAATGATCTTAAATGAAAATGATGAGTTTTTTAAAGACAAATTTATCAATTAATTAAATATTTAGTGGACATTTTCGTAATCAAAAACATGAAGGTGAAAATAGAATCTTAAAAGCGTGAGGAGTACTTAGAAATCTCCAAATAAACTGGAATTTCAATCATATTTGCAATATAATTTTTGAGTTATAAAATTAGTAAATAATCTTAAGGAAAAATAAGAAAGCTTTTTCTAAATCCAATTTTATCACTTTATTAAATATTTAGTGGACATTTTACTAAAAAAAAACATGGAGGTGAAAATATAATCTTAAAAGCGTGAGTAGTGAGAAATCTCTAAATAAACTGGAATTTGAATCATATTTGCAATATATTTTTTCAGCCATCTTTCAATGTTACTTGGCACTGTTCCAATTAGAGAATGTTTTTTATCTACATTTCAAAAATGAAAATGAGGATGATTTTGGAAAATACAATTTTAACAACTTATTAAACATTTAGTAGACATTTTTTTCAATCAAAAACATGGAGAGGAAAATATAATCTTAAAAGCGTGAGGAGTTGTGAGAAATCTCTAAATAAACTGTAATCTCAATCATATTTGCAATATAATTTTTCAGCTTTCAATAAATGTTTTTATGACATTCATTGTGACTTAATTTTATTTTGTTTTGATTTACATATTTTTCATACATTATTTTGATTTTGTTTTATTTTACATATTTTTCATA
>JAPMOR010092830.1:375990-391912 GCA_026543865.1 Argiope aurantia
TTTTCATATATTATTTTGATTTTGTTTTAATTTACATATTTTTCATACATTATTTTGATTTTGTTTTAATTTACACATTTTTCATATATCATTTTGATTTTGCTTTAATTTACATATTTTTCAATACATTATTTTGATTTTGTTTTAATTTACATATTTTAATATATTATTTTGATTTTGTTTTGATTTACATATTTTTCATACATTATTTTCTTTTATTTATTCACATTCTTTTGTCTGAATTAGAGTGATCCGGATTTATCAATATTGTGAGGTCTGATTTGAAATCAGTTGAACAGCCATAAAACGCTATTGAACCGCTCGAATTACGATATCAAAATAGATTAAAAAAGATTTAAGTGTTAAATACAAAATTAAAATCTTAATAATCATGAAAGTTTATTTAAAATTCATCAACGCAATGTTGCAGTGTAGATAAAAATTTCACAGCCCATATTTTGTAAAAGTTTGAAAAACTTGAGTACTTTCTTAGCGAAACGAATTATCTGAAAAAAAATCCTTCTTGGGAATGTCAAAATGAGTTAAGGACTTGATATTTTTAAACACAGCATTATTGTATAGAATTAAAAAAAATCTATATCAGTATAAAAAAAATATGAAAATGAACCATTAAGAATTTATTGTTGATAAGCAATGATTAATAAATTTTTAATTGGTATTTTGGAAATAAATCTTAAGTAGAATAAAGTTTGTGTTTATTAATTTTTAATTATCTATTATTTTTTTTTTCCTGTGACAGGATAAAAGTATGATCAATTTTACTCAAGGTTACTTTAGGTTATCGTTTTCAAGTAGCTATTGTGATCATAAGTCCCAAAATGATCACTTATTATAGCTGCTGCTACTATATTTAATATCGAGATAAAGTTCTATGTTATTTCAATTATCAGATGTTATTTTTCATTCGCTTTCATTTTTTTTTAATATTTAATATTGGAATAAAACACTTTCGCACTAAACCTAGGCCTAAAACATTAAAACGGTGAAAACCACTCTCAACATTTCAATATTCTCATCGTTTAATAAATAGTTTATCATCCCTTGGTACTTTAATACATAATTAATAATGCATTCAAGGCTTTTAGCGTAATCAAGGATAAAATCTTTTCTAGGTAAAGCTATTTTTATAATATTTGGAACTATTTTTAAGCACAGGTTACAAATAGCATTTAAAAACAGTTCCGCATGACGTCGAGGGGCTCATTTTACTGGATTGCAATTACTGTGTTTTTACAACTTGTTTTACTATCAAGCCAACGTCTATTTATATGCAAAGCTGCAATAATATGAATCCTAATATTTATGAAAGTAATTGTAACTGCGTACACATTTGGAACTGTACATGTTCCACGTAAACAACTGGGTCAGTTTCAACCAAATTATGCATATTATTATTTCAGACAGTAAAAGAACATTGACAACTATTCAAAGAAGAAAAATTAATTAAATATTCAATTAATTAAAAATTCATCAAAATTTCGCATTTTTCACGCTTACTTCAGGGGAAATTATTACTTATTTTTAAGCTATCTTAAATGAAAAAAATTAACATTTCAATAATAGTAATTTCATTTCTGTATAGTATTTTTTCAATTGTTATTAATTAGCAATTTAAATGCATTAAAATTAATATTAACTTTAAACTACTTTACAACTATTTTTTTAATTTCTGTTTTATTTTAATACATATCGATTTACCATGCTTCCTTTATTCAAAATAAAGATTTAACGCGATGTCTAAAAGCATTCATAAATCAATAACTGAAGAAATGTAAAAAAAAAAAAGAAAGAAAGAAATAAAATTTTTACGAGCAAATGAAACAGGTGCTCAATGAAAGCAATGGCGTGAGAAATTAACCAATAATTTGCCTTTTTTTTCTAATGAAAGTTCGGAAGAAATTATTACAAAAAAGTTATATTATCTTAAAACTAAAAAAATAAAATTACTTTTCTAACGATAGCAATTTAATTTTTCTCCCACTTTTTTTTCTTCATCTTATTTGTTATTAATTCTTTAGAAAATTCAATGCAGATGATTTAAAAATAAGGAAATTTATAGATAGTCCATTTGCTGGCAATGTTATCGCTTTGAAATATTCTACCTCTATTTTTTTTAACTTCTCTTTTATTTCAATACATATGTTTTGAAATAAGTTTTATATGTTACAATATTTTATATAAAAATAATTTCTAGTTAAAAATATTATATATGAAACGATTTCAATCCCCAGAAAAAAAAAGGTATATGAACTAATCTATACTTATAATAAAGCTCAATGTGTGTGTGTTGGCGCTCTACAGGCCAGACCATTCAACCTACAGCTACCAAATTTGGCACGTGTATACCTTGGAGACCGGGAATGTGCACCTGGGGGTTATTTTTTCGAATTTTTAACTAGAATTTTATTTATTTAAAAATTAAGCGAAATTTTGACGTGTTTCTGCAATAACTTCCGAAAATATTACTTCACAAAAAAGATTTTTACATGAAGTTAAAGATCAAAAATTTATCTTTTAAATGATACTAATGTTTTAATCTTAAAATTAAATTTCTATTTTTAATGAATTTTTAAATAAATATTTTAACTATATTTTTCAACAATTTTTTTCGTAAAGAATAAAAATTAAAATTAAGCACGTTTCGCATTCATGGGAAAAAATTAGCTTTTTTTACGCTCTCTATACAGGGTGTTTATTTAGTCCCGGACCCATTTTGATGTTTAATGACTCATAAAATAATGAAGATATAAACAAACTTATGGCATTTATTGATGGAATCCTTTTATGGAATGGATATTTTCCTTTTCAGGTGTGAATATTTTTACTTTTGTAAATATCGCCTGCGCGTGTGGTTAATTTCAGATAATTTCATTTTCCAGTCTAAATATCTGTACTTTTCTAAATATCGACTGCTATTAATTGCATTTTTCTCTCTTTTGTTTTTGGCAACTATTGAAATGTTATGTTTACTTTTGATGTGTTTGTTCTATGTAGTACTTATAATAAAGCTTAATCTGTGTGTGTGTGTGTGTTGGCGCTCTACAGGCCAGACCATTCAACCTACAGCTACCAAATTTGGCACGTGTATACCTTGGAGGCCGGAAATATACACCTGGGGGTTATTTTTTCGAATTTTTAATTAGAATTTTATTTATTTAGAAATTAAGCGAAAGTTAGGCGTGTTTCTGCTATAACTTCCGAAAATATTACCACACAAAAAAGATTTTTACATGAAGTTAAAGATCAAAAATTTATCTTTTAAAGGATACCAATGTGTTAGCCTTGAAATTAAACTTCTATTTTTAATGAATTTTTAAATAAATATTTTAAATATATTTTTCAACAATTTTTTTTCGTACAAAATAAAAATAAAATTTAAGCTGCTCGAGCACGTTTTGTATTCATGGGAAAAAATTAGCTTTTTTCAAAGTGTTGCCATCACATTGATTAAAGCTCCAACTAAAAATAAATTAAATATTTTTGGAAATAAAATCTGCAAAATATAATTTTCGGCACGTGTCTGTAGGAAAGGAAACATATATGATATATTATTTTTTCTAAAAAATAAATTAATGAAAAATTATTTTATGATCTTATACACTCTCTATATTATTAATCCAATAAAACAGTTTTATTTTAAGGCAAGTTTTGTTTAATATGAACAGGATATCCATTCAAATCAGGGCCACACAGCTAATTTGTAAACGTATAGTAAGACACAGATCTGCTAAAATGGTCTAAATGGAATATGATTATATTTTATGTAACTTGATTTAATAAATGCTCTAATAAATAACGAATTTTTGATTTTACATTAAGCTTCTGCTGTGGAATTTACGAATAACAAAATGTTCTTGAAACACTAATATTTTAAATAAAAAGAGTTAATTTCCAATCAACTAAATCAATCACTTAAACTGACTGATTTATGAAAATTTGAATATCACTATTCAATAAAAAAATGGATAATTGTAGATTTTTCATCGATCGTTTCAAAGAAAATACACCAATCAGAGCGCAGGTTTCTCAAAATTGAAAATTGTAATGAGCGGTAATACTGGCGAACCGGCTGGTCGCCAAAGGCGGCTAGTGATAAATGAAACAAAAAATATGTAATCCAGTTCATCTGCAGTATTTTAAAGTTAGAGAAAATAATATTATTATTTGCTTGCAAAACTCATACAATGTAATTCAACATTATATTAGTAAAATATAATTCTGCACTAAGATAATACAATGTAATTCAAAGCGATAAAGGTATAATATTATTCAACATAATAATAGAATAATATATTTGAAAACTGTAACAGTTTAATATGATTCGTTTTCATAATAGTATAATTAAAAACTATAATCGCGCACTATAATTCAAAATAATAATAATATAAATCAATAACTGTAACCACGTAATATAATTAATTTGAATCAATTTGTAATAAACTAGCTTGCGAAATCATCTAATTAACTTACTCACAACTCCCAATCTAACAGCCTACTTTTTTTCCCCCGATTCGAAAAGGATAAAATGAGTGTCTTCCAAACTGAAATTCACTGCTCACAAAACTATACTTGTTTCGGACTTAGATAGCTACGATAAGCTATACGAGTGAAATTTTCTGTATTTTTTCAAAAATAACTAATTAAAATTTCAGTCTTCATAGTAAATGGCCCATGCAGTGTAATTCCATTAAAGTTCTCTATTCCCCCATAAATAATCGATATTATTTTTCCATAAATAATTATATCACATCAATTAATTTAATAATTCTACCAAATTTCACGACGTTAGAGCTTTAAGCCATCTTCTAAACTAGTTTAAATTAATTTTAATATTTCCTTAAACTTACAAATTATAATTGCTATTCCAAATTACGATGTGGAGGTGCTCGTGACCACTTTGTCACATCGCGCAACTTCGCAACCACACGACATTGCCGAAATTCACTGTTAATAAATCAGCTACCATGTAACAACTGAGTTTTTCTATCTATAAAGCAAAATAAGTCAAATTTGGTAACTCCCTCCTCTATTAACTAAACGAAATTTTGGTCAGATTGCCCGACTTATTTGACATCACACCAAAATTTGACTGAATATTTTATCCCTTCCCACCTCTTATGTATGAAGCCAGAATTTGTATAAGAGGGTAAAAAATGTTCCCTCTCCCATTCTTTGAAAGGGACCGTATCTACCTAGCTATCATATTTGCAAGCGCTTAATTACAAAAGGGGGTGTGCTCATTAACGTCGACCGGCCACCCCAAGGCATCTAGGAAACCGGTCACGTACTGGTGTCTCCTTCCAGTGGCGCTCTCACGTTACTCTGGTCGCAGTGTGCGGTCCGACAAGGCAAGTAACGCGATGCGAGTATTGTTTCCTCACCGCGCTGACTGATGAGGGCACTCTTTTTACGGCCTTTTGTTGCGTCGCACGGTCGCCATGGAAACTGCAGCCACACCGCTGCTGCTGCTTGAGAACCTACCTATGATCTGATAGCAGTTGATTACATTAACCGGGAGAGTTGTTGCATTTTGAATGGAAATTTCTGCGGCTTAAAGAGTTTGACATCCACTCTTATTTTACCAAAGATGGATTGATAGTTGAAAAATGTGATGACAGCAATTTTTGTTAATGACCAAAAGGTTTACTGTATACTGATTGACTGTCATCAATTATTTATTGAACAGCAGTTGATTTCAGCAGCTTTGAATTGTATTTGAATATCTGCAGCAATCCACTCCTTTTTTTTTTTATCAAAGATGGATTGATATTTTAAAAAATGTGATGACAGCAATTTTTGTTAATGACCAAAAGGTTTACTGTATACTGATTTATTGTCATCAATTATTTATTGAACAGCAGTTAATTTCAGCATCTTTGAGTTACATTTGAATATCTGCAATCGGTGCAATTAATGAAATTCCGAGCTTTGTTATAATTTTATCAGCAATGTGTTATTTTATAATGGATTGCAGTAATAATTTGTTACAATAATAACTTTGTAAATAACTATATTTTTATATTTTTGGGATAATTTCATTAATTGGGATGTGCCTTTGAATGGAAAAATTTGTAATGTAAGAATTGGTGATATTCATTCTAATCTTGCGATTCTACAAACAATGGATGGATAATAAGGTTACAATAGAAATTTTTGTAAATAATCAATGCCGTCTTTTTTTTTTTTTCTTTTTTTCCCTGCTCGACAGATGATTTCATTAACTGAGAGTTGCATTTTAAAGTAAACTTCATTTAAACAATTGACGATGTCCACTGAAATTATTCTATCAAAAATACATAGATTTTTCTTTAAAAAAATTATGATGGTAATTTCTTCAATTTGGCACAACTTTTACTTTTTTTTTCTTTCTAATTCACGTTCATTTCATAAACTAGGAGTTACGCTTGAATGCAGATTTCTACAGCGATAGTGGATGATATTAATTACAATTATTTTAATTCTATCAGGATGATTAAAAAACGTTGACTATAATTGTTATGGGAAAAAAACACTGCCATCACCTATTTGTTCTTTAATATTGTCATTTACTTTACAGTTTACTTTAGCTGAAGGAATTGTTTTTGCCCAATTCTTGAATATCAGCTTTTGGAGATAAAAATAAAATATAATTTCTGAATTCAACAGTTAATAGATACTAGATGTATTTCTATTTTCGACTTTCTGTATCAAGGCTTTGATTGCTTAGTTGCTGGGTGCTTTGATATAGTTATCCCAGAATTCTAACACAGTTTAAATATTTATTAGACTAACATACTTGTACAGAATATGCCTAAATATATTATATATATATACTTACAGTGCCTAAATGTATATCTAGGATTCAAACGAGAATGTAAACGAATGAAAATCGCGTCTTTTGGTAAGATGGCGACGACCCTCAACTTGTGTTGTTCTTTCCAGTCTTCCACTCGAACAAAGAAGTTTTGACCGGTCATAGCATTGTAATTTTTGTGGAATCAAACAGCAATAAATCAGCACTGATTAACCCTCACTAGTAAATAAGAATGTATGAACTGCTATTTCTTTTTTTTTTATATGTAGCCTGATATGTAATAAAATGCTTAAAACCACAACGGTTTTCAGACTTATTTGTACTATATATAGCTGATATACTATATATGCCTGATACTATATATATTGTATACAGTTCGTTACATGGTATATATATTGTATGCGACACTAAACCTGATATGCTATATATATTCTATATCACACTAAATCTGATATGCTATATATAACTGATACTATATATGCTGTATACTAGACAATATCTAATAAATATACATACCTGATACAATACAATATATATAGTATAGTATATATATTGTATACTATACTATATCTGATATATTATATGTACCTCAAACTATATATATTTGACTGGCACTATATCTGCTGTCCTATTATATCTGATATACTATATATACGCGACTGATATTATATAAACTGTGTACTAGACTATAACTAATTGATATTATATACACTGTATATTTGATTACTCCTGATGTATTATATATTCTATACCAGAAATATATACCTGATTAGAAAGTAAAAAGTATATCATATATACTTGATAGAATATATTTATATACAATAAAAATGTATACTATATATACCTGACTTGAAAGTAAAAAGAAAATTTCAGTCAAACATATTACGAAGCAGCAATAAAATCTTTTGGGAGCACAATCGGTCTCACAACTCATTTTTTTAAAAAAAGTTCCATTTAATTTATTTCATTATTATTTTTATAATTTAATATACATCAAGTACTTGTTTATATTTACGGTCTTCTTGGGTTTGGAAGACCATTTTCAGATTACGCCAAGATCAACAGACTGTTTTATACATAAGGTGCCAAGATTTCGCCAGGGTAAGTACACTCTAGGCTTTATATGGTGATTTTCAGGTTATGCCAAGATCGCCAAGTTCCATTATGCATAAGACTAGGGGCGATTTGAATTTTTTTGGTGATTGACCACAGGGCCGTTAAAATAAGTAAATACACACATTACTATTCAATGCTTAAATTATGTTCATTTCCTTTGTTTTCTTTACCATAGTTCAAGCATAAATTCAAAGTATACGAATAACCAATACTTTGAATCTTCTGGTTTTGCTGTTCCTGGAGTTGTATACTGTGATGACTAGCCCACTGGAGATGGAAAGAATTAAGGCAGGGCATAAGGAATAGAAATAGCAAGGATAATATTATGAGTTTTAACCTCTGTCTGTGCTCTTAACCAACATCTTTCAAAACTCAATAAACTTGCTTCATCAACAATTCGCTGGTTTCTGGGAGCCTTCAAGAATCTTCAATGAAAAAATTATATATTCCTTACATATATTTCCATATAAGGAAGTTAACGCAATCTTCAATCTCAGGTGTTTCATAGAGAGTTGAAAATCGCTGTGGTAAACATAGAACGTCACATTACCTTAAGCATGATTCCAACATTTAAGGAATTGTAGACAAATAGATTTAGACTCACCTAGGCCTTACTTCTTCTCTGTTATGCGGTAATGATTTTGGGCAAAAAGGCGAATGAAGAAATATATGTCAATCGAATATTGTCTATATATGAGAAAGTACAATAAAAAGATTGATTTACTTCCTGGTATTAATTATTATCATGTCTTCTATCATATTATATGATAATTTACTTATGTGCCAAATTCAGATACCATCCATTGAAAGTTGGCTCATTGCTGTCTGTAAGCCATGAAAAAAATGAAGCAGCCATGATGCGAGGACTTAGCTGGCCATGTTAACCAAAATAGGATTAGAGCGCCAAGGCCTTTCTTTTATCCTATACAATGATGACTGGACAGATGTGCTGTATCAGGAATCATATCAGCAAAAACATAGACTATATTGAAGAAAGAACAATAAAAAGATTGATTAACATTCCAGAATTAACCACCATCATGTTTTCTCTCATAATTAACGGGTAATTTACTTTCCACAAAATCCAAATACCATCCTTTAGAATCCAGGCTCGTTCGCTGCCTGTAAGCTATAAAGAAAAATTGAAGCAGCCATGCCGCGAGCTAAGCAAAAGCGCACTCGCTCACAACACTATCTGCTTTCACTAGTGAGTCTGATTTATGTTACTTAATATTCGAATCGCGCCATGCTTTTGTGTCGGAATTCCGAGCGAGTGGTTGTCACGGAGTGCTGTCACTCCGCGACATGTCTGTGGTGAAGGCCACATTATGCGGATAATTTATGACTGGTGTTTGCTTTATTTTATCGCCTAACACAAAAGGGAGATGATAAATTGCCTGGAAGGCGTGATGCGGAGGCTGGTTCATGACAATTTGTTTAGAATTTATTTGCTGGAACCGACTCGCTTTTGTTCTCGATTCTTTCTTAATGGCTGGTTCTCAGCATTTTTGACTTGGATATGCTGAATATTTTCTTTGTAAAAGCTTTATAGGAGTGCTTTATTTCATTTTGTTTGCATATTAATATGTAATATAGCCACTAATTTAAGCGATGCTATTAATTGTTTCTCATGTTTGTTAATATCGAAAGTCTAAGTTAATTTTGCTTTGAAATTTATGAAACCCTTTCTCAAAATAATTTTTGATCCAAGATAGTGGAAAGGATTGGAGACTCACATTATTCCATAATCATTTTTTTAATGATCGATTCTCAATATTTTTGACTTAGATATGTTGAATATTTTCCTTGTATAGTTTATTTGGTGGAAGTATATTTTTTTCATCTTGCTTTTCCATTAATATGGCTGATAATTTACACGATACTATTATATATTTTCTGTAGTTGTTGACTTGGAATTTATAAAATCCTTCCTGCAAATATTTTTGCTCAAATAAATAAATAAGAAAGGGATTAACTTAAATTAATAAATAAGTAATGGATTAAATTAAACAAAGATGAAGGACATTTGTCCATCTTTCTTTAATGGTTGGATCACAGCATTTTTGGCCTGGATATGCTAAGTATAGGTTTATAAGGTGTGAATATTTCACTCCTTTTTGCTTTTACCTTAATAGATAACATGGCCTTATAATTGAAAAAACTCAATCAAAAAATGTCTTTTTTTTATAATACTGAAACTTCAATTTAATTTTGATTTGGAATCCATGGGATCCTTCCTCAAAAATATTTTATTCAAATAAATAAGAAAGGGGTAAGGACATATTTGTCCTCTATCTTTTCTTTATGATGGTGTCGTGTCCGCGTTACCACGGAAAGGGGGTGAAGTAGATTTTGAGTGTAAAGACCCCTGAGCACCCGAGGGCAGAAGTCTGACTTATAGCTCATATGAAGATGACACACACACATTCGCTGGCACAACCCCTTTTTATAGGGTGGAACATTCAATACCTCACAGACAGAACACAGATTAAGAACAAACATGCCCGAACCGGGATTCGAACCCTGGACGCCCAGATCACGGGGAAGATGCGCTACCCCTATGCCAGGAAGCCGGCATTTTTTCTTAATGGCTGGATCATAGCACTTTTGGTTTTGATATGCTCAGTATAGGCTTATTCGGTGGAAATATTTTACTTCTTTTCGCTTTTACCTTAATAACTAGTATGATTAATAATTTAAAATACTCTAATGAAATATCTCTCGTTGATGTTAATACTGAAATTTCAAGTTCATTTTGATGTGGAAATTATGAAACCTTTAGAAGAATTTTACGTCAGGATACAAGAATAAGAGTTATCAGAAACGTAGTCCAGAAAAAAAAAATCTTCGCAAAAATAATGCAGGAGACTAAAGAAGTTGGAACAAATATATCAACAGTACGCAAAGCAAAATGTTTACATAAGTGTTCCTGCTGAGTTTTAAGTTAGAAAGGAAACGTTTCAAAAAATTTTGATATCCTATTTTTTTAAATTTTTTTTTCTATTTAATGAATACGAATCGTTATGATATACGAAAAGAAAATGTTCAATTCTAATTGTCTTACTGTCTTTTGTAATTTACAGAATTTCCACTAAAAGTCTATATATATCAAAAAATGACTTCAAAAAATTTTAACAGAAAATGTTTTATAGGAGGATAAAAGGCTGGAAGAAATTTTGCACACTGACTTGCAATGACTACTCTAAATTTACTATGCAGAATATAAAAATACTAAACATATGAATTTAATAAAACAGAAGGTCAAATAAAATAATTTCTTACTATGAACTCTATAATTGAAGTAGCAATCTTAATTAA
Source organism: Argiope aurantia (assembly GCA_026543865.1). Classification (NCBI taxonomy): domain Eukaryota; kingdom Metazoa; phylum Arthropoda; class Arachnida; order Araneae; family Araneidae; genus Argiope; species Argiope aurantia. The sequence goes on from JAPMOR010092830.1 coordinate 387,239, forward strand.
GTGAAAAACGTTGAATTTATTTATTTGAAATTTATTAAATTATGCGGTATAAAAAGAAGAAAAGAAGGAAAGAAATATATATATATAAAAAAAAAGAAGACAATTTGTTAAAACACATTAATTTTAGCATGTAAGGGATAATTTTTTATCTTTTTATTTTTTTCAGTTTCTTTAATATTTTCTGCAAATTTTTGATCATAAACATTATAAATTCTGGAATAAATTTTTTCTTAAATCTATTATATGGTAAGGTCAAACATTTAGATTCAAAATTTCAACATATTAATAGATCAACTGATAATTAAACTTTCGAAATATTTAAATAATATACTATCATTAAGAATATAAAAGTGTACTATAATTCTAGTATATCAGAAAATGAATGAAAAATTTAAAAATCTGTTACACAATTCCATGTTGAAAGCACAGCGCAAGTCAAATTAAATGAAAATGTATGCAAACAGAATTAAACTACCTATTTGATAATAAAACACATTTTTATATAACGTATTATGATATACATATATCCGCAGATGATCGGAATATAAATTTAGACAAAATTCTGGATTTTTTTTCAAATATTTGAATTTTTTTTTATTTGTGAAATATAGACTTCATAACTGTTACAGAAGAAAAAAATTAATAACTTTTCTATTCTTAATAATAATAATTATGTTTTGAAATGTTTTGAGAATCCGCAAAGGTGACTACTTTTATTAAATTAATTGTAATTAATTAAATATATGCGTATAAAAATTTGACATCACTAATGAAGTCGTCTGAAAACATGGAAGTAATGACTTCAGTATCGACAGTTTATGTAGAATTTCAGATGTTTGATAAAATTCAGATAATTGTTATAAATGTTAAAATTCTATTATCTTATACTTATCATAATTTTTAAAAATGAATTTTACTAAATTTATGTTATTGGATAAGAAATGAAGTTTTTATAGAATTGAGGATATTTATTTTAACCAATGACCATTTTGAAAATATGGGTCTCAGTACTTGCACTTAATTATACAAAGCACCTAAGCACTTAATTATACAAATAACCTGCCGAATTATTCGCAAAATGACTCATAATTTAAAAGAGGAATAATCTAATTTTGGAATGTAATAGATAATAAATCCTGATAAGGCGGTTTAGCATGAGATATTTGCATATTAGGTATTCGATAAGAAGAATCTTATAAAAAAAGGCAGTTGAAGTGAGACAGTTCAAAGTTAAGGTGTTAAATCTGAAAGGCATAGATAAAAAAAGAATGTAATGTTATGTTTACATATTTTCTTTTTTTACTTTGTTAGCGAAATTACTTCACTAGCGCAAACATACATATATCACGTTAATATTCTTATCTATTTGAAATTATGCTTCTAAGAAGTTTATATATATATATATATATATATATATATATATATATTTGAAATAGGGTCACAACCTACCTTAAAATTTAAAATCTTTTAATTTAAATAAAACAAAATTGTACTGAAGTACCTGTTGATATAAATCGATAATATCTGAGTGAAGTTCTAGCATACGTACTGGAAATATATATATATGCACGCATGTATGAAATATCACTTTAATATATGAATTATTTAAAATTATGCCGTGTTGTTATTCCATTTCAGTTCTATAGATTGTTTGAAATGGGACCGCGATCATACCTGAGATTCAAAAATTGCAAACTTTTTTTCTACTAGACTTTGAGATCACTTTGCTGATTTTCAAGCTAGAAAGGACATGCAATTCACCAAGATAAAACGAGAGAAAAAGTTGTTCTGAAACACTTATTGACCCAGATTTGCTCATGTGAGAGTTCAGTTATATGCAGCCTATAATAACAGCCACATGAGAAACAGCATCTCGTTCACAGCTATCTTCTGGTACTACAAAAACATTACCCAGATGGCACGCTTTTTCAGCCATCATTACATTCTCACGATCGTATCTAGTTCATGCAAATTCCCCTTAACCACTTCGCAGGCTAATCAGTTATAATAACAACTATCAAACGTAACCACTTACCTAGATATGGACGCATCTTCAGGCAAATGTCCCACTCGAAAAATATTATTCTAAATCTGAAGCAAAGTGCACTTCAGCCAACCTTCTGCCGCAACAACCCATTGTAATTCTAAGACATAAACGAAGATTTTCCAAGAATTATTCATATTTCTGCTCCCCCTCCAACATCATACCATCCCCCCTCCTTCCCCAATTTTTACCCAATACGTTGACCCATCTGTCTCTGGAGAGATGGAAAAAGGCTGGGTCACAAAGAGATATTGAAAGGAAAAGAAAGGAAGATGGGTAAAAAAAAAAGGAATAAAAGCAACTTCGTTTTTACAAAGTACTGTTTCCAGACCAATAGCTTCTTAGATTTTGTTTGATAGGCCCTCAAGGAGGGTTGTTACAGGGGTACAGACGTTCTCGAAAGGATGCCACAACAAGCTTGGAAAGTCGTAACCGTACGTAATGGATAGGGTAGGAATTGGGGTATGAGGGGAGGATACTGGTGAAGAGGAGGATTATGATGATCTTTTCCAACACTTGTTCTATGGACTATGGGAAACCTGCGGACATAAAGCATTATTATGCTTTCTAAATTTAGAATGCTTTAATAAAGAATTTAAAACTATATACCTAAATGATTACGTGATTTCATATTATATATATATAAATTTATCTTTATATATATAATATAGCCTTATCCTATACAAAGAATATAAAGAGAAAGCATTCACAAAATGTAACCTCGATATTCTGATAAATCCCAACATTATAAATCTATCATATTCTATAAAAATAAATTCTTAAATTTTATATATTTTTTTTACCTCGATAATTAAATATAATTTTGATTTTAGCCAAATATATATATATGTGTGTGTGTGTGTGTGTTATTAAAATTTTAACAAAAAAATATCAGCATATATCAGATGTCATATCTGGCGTCAAAGATCAAAGAATTTTTCAAATGCAAAACTATCCATTTAAAAATAGGAAAATTTTTGAGTAATATAAAATTAATAAAAAGCAAAAAATATCTCATGGAATATTAGGGAAATGTTTGGTTAATATTGATGTAATTAAAGAACTAAGAAATACAAAATATCTCACTATTTGATAGAAATTTAAAAATTTGGTGTGAAATCCAAACACTAAACTTCATTCATCTTGTTCAAAGGTTTTTTGAGTTATCGTATTAACAGACAGACAGACAAATTCTAAAAGTGTGTTTTTCGGACTAAGAGAGTTCTGAAATGATAGATTTGTCAAAATTTTGAATTCAAATCTAGATTAACACTATTCTGTTTCTTTGTACACTTCGCATGTGAAAAATGAAGAATTTCTATTTATGAATAATGAAGATATAAAATATTGGTATTCATCAAAATTTGGAAGTCTAATTTCCTGTCTTTTACAATATTCTTCTTCTTCTTCTTCTTCTTCTTCTTTTTTTTTTTACTTTGTACAGGAGAGAGCAAAACTAAAAAAGGATTTCAACCATTATTATTAAATTTCAAATTGATATTTTGTAAATGGAAACAATTGAATAAAAATCACTTATTCAATTAATAGACATTCTTTGAAATTTTATTTAAAAATTCTGTACAAGATTCCTGCAAATCTAATTAAAATAATTCTTAAAAAATTTGCTAAAAAAATTAGAAAAAAATCTTATTAAAAGAATTACAGACTTTGACTTAATATTCAAAACATTCGTTCAATCTCAGTGATATTCTGTAAATTTGGTTCTATTTGCATATAATTTCGAAACAGCCCCAGGACTAGGCAGACCTTTTAATTTTGAATCACAGTAAAATATCGAGTATGACATTTGAATTCTCGTTTCTCCTCTGCACTCACGGAAGACATATGGAACAACCGATCTAATCCATATTAGACAAGCTTATTCTTCTGTGGAATGAGTTTTGGAACCTGGAAATCTCTGATCTCAAAACTGTGACCTTACCACCAGCCATTATCGTCTTCGAGGGGTGTTGGAAATTAGTCATTATTACCATGGCATCAAACGCATTCTAAGTAATTGCGCTTTGGGGGATATTTATTTACACAACTACTTATTTTAAACAAATGTATCGCACTATGAGGTTTCCTATAACATATGTGAATTTTCAACTGCATTCTGCAAAGACGGGGGGGGGGGGGGGTTGTGTTAATTTTTCAAGATATTATTTTAAGGCTAAAGTATCATTTATGCTTATCCTAACTGATGATAATGAAATTGTAGAAAAAAATCCATTAATAAAAAACAACATTATCTTGCCATAATAATTTAATTCGAGGCATTAAATGATTGTTAATAATCCTTTAAGCCAATGTTAATAATCCTTTAAGCCACTGAATTCGTCAAGCAATGGTGATAATGCACAAGGAGGAATATCAAACAGTGCAAAATTAACAGTGCTCTATACTTAGTATACAGAGCATAATCTTATTCTAAATCAAAACGTTTTTTTTTTTTTTTTTTTTGAGTATTTGAAAAAAATGGAAGTTTTATTCTGTCCTGAAACTTCCTTTATAACTGATATATAATTTGTATAATACTACTCACTTACATGTTTCAATTTCAACCAAATAATATTTGAAATTATTTTTAAGAATTATTTTATATTTGATCTCTTTTTAACCAGAAAAAA